>CM038679.1:275175530-275404301 GCA_021605205.1 Aegilops longissima
TAAATGCGAGGTGGTAAAGTAAAAAACAATTGAGTAATGGCTTGGTAGTGGTGTGGCGTCATGCCATGGAAGCGTCGGCAGATTGAACTTGTACATATTATTATTCTCTCTCGATGGAATGTGGAATTTATTTTGCGAGCGGACACTATCTGGCGTTCCCAATCTTCTATCATTTGGAGGAACCCGCCTTGCAATACCAAGCAATATACGCGGACTTATCGTCATTGAAGCCTGGTTAGGGAGACTCTTGAGGAGTCTGGATTAGGGGTGTCGGGATAGCGGACTACCATCATCGGCGGACTATCATTTGCGGGACTATCATCATCGACCGGACTCCAAGACTATGAAGATACAAGATTGAAGACTTCCCCGTGTCCGGATGGGACTTTCCTTGGCGTGGAAGGCAAGCTTGGCGTCTGGATATGTAGATCTCCTACCATTGTAACCGACTCTATGTAACCCTAGCCCTCTCCGGTGTCTATATAAACGGATGGCTTTAGTCCGTGGGACAACAATCACAACAACCCTTACAATCATACCATAGGCTAGCTTCTGAGGTTTAGCCTCCTTGATCTAAATGGTAGATCCACTCTTGTAAACATCCACAATATGAATATCAATCAAGTAGGGCGTAGGGTTTTACCTCCATCAAGAGGGCCAGACACAGGTAAACATTGTGTCCCTTGTCTCCTGTTACCATCCGCCTAGAGCGCACAGTTCGAGACCCCCTACCGAGATCCGCCGGTTTGACACAGACAGGCCTCCCTTGCGGCGGAGAGCCGAGCAAGCCCGAGGCCACCACGAAGCAAGCAATCAAGGCTCCCGGAGAACTGCCGGGGCTTTCAGCGAGGTGGAACCACCCACCAACCACTCCAAACCGACTCACGTCGTCAATCGATCACGGTGTCGAGTCGCCAAGATGATTAAGTGGCAGCCATTTCCCTGAAGAAACCCTTGAGATGACACATGTCTGCGACATGTCAGAAGAACAGTAGCGGGCTGGCAAGATAGCCAGCAGGCCTTGCCGGCGACCGATGATGTGACACTAAGCGGTGCATTTAATGCACCCTTTCAGCTGCGAGTTAGGTATGATAGCACTGTTAGCTATCATATGGGTGGATAATGACCACTTTGCCCTTTGTGACCCTTAATATATAAAGGAGGCCCATGGCACTCATAGGAAGGGTTGGAAAGTTGATGAACCCAAGCCACCATACATAAGTAGTCGTTTCTTGACCCGAGGCAAACCCTGCGGGCAAGTGTACCTCTAGCGTCCTGCAGCTCATTCCACCATCAATCCACCAAAGAAGGAGTAGGGTCTTACGCCTGGCGGCCGAACTTAGGTAAATTGCTTGTGTGCTCTCTATACGTGCTACCACCGTGATCTACTCTTTTTGTGCAGCGGCGTCCCCCCTCCACCCCAAACTAGCAAGGCCACCCGGTCCCATAGGTGGCATGGATATCCGCGACATCTTTGGTAGCGAGCAGAAGGG
The DNA here is from genome assembly GCA_021605205.1 of Aegilops longissima. Taxonomy (NCBI): domain Eukaryota; kingdom Viridiplantae; phylum Streptophyta; class Magnoliopsida; order Poales; family Poaceae; genus Aegilops; species Aegilops longissima. The sequence goes on from CM038679.1 coordinate 275,177,024, forward strand.
CACAACGCTGCGCAACCTGAAAGCGTCTTGCGATCGCGTCATCTTCATCGCCATCTTCATCTTCGGCAGCGTCGCCGACCATGGCGCCTAAGAAGAAGAATTTCGGCCCTTCGGCCGATCCGTCCACCTCGAAGGCTCTGTCACCCGCGGCCTCTAGTGCCTTGGAGGATGTGGGGGCGAATGAGGACGTGAACGCTGCTAGGGGCGTGGTTGGAGCAGGTGGAGCCATCGCCACTCCCCCTGCGGTCGACCGGAAATTTGAAAGCGTCGGGAGGAGGCAGCATCAACGCATTGGCGGTCATGCTCCACAAGCTGCGGGCGAGGAGTCACTCCGTCGCACCCTCTCCCCTAACGACGAGCACAGCCATAGCCACAGCGCCTTCGTGCGGGTGAGTGAGCCATAAGCCTCGGCCGCACCCACGCGGGAAGCGACGCGACAATGTGCCTCCTCTGGGCGAGTCGACCCGGACCCGCTGCGCTTCGGCAGGGGCTCTGAGCCTCGAGCACCACCGCCCACTGACCCACTACTCGGTGAGTGCGTCCCACGGCGGCGTGGGCCGCGTCACCCCGCCATCGCTGCGGCCAGCACGATCGAGGGCAGGCGGCGGTGTGGTCGACGTCATCAACATCTATGCCAAGCACAACCACGGAGGCTATGGCTCGAGCTCGGTTCTTTGCCGAGGTTTCTACGCGATGTGAGCACGGATGGATGAATGGCGTGCCACTATCCAGAGCCTACTCAGTTTCGCCGAGGCTGGGGGCTCACGACCGGCCGACCCGCCATGACCTCCCCAAGCGACAGCAACCGCCCGTACTACTGGCCAAACAGAGGGGGTCGTCCCCACCATGCAGTCCTCACCACGGTAGCCGACGTGGGCGCAACTGAATCAAGACCCCGACGACGTCTTGATGGCCTCTTCCGACCCTCGAGAACGTCCAGGCCATCGTCGAGCCCTAGAGGATAGGCGGCGGGGAGACGCGCGCGTCGTCATGGATCGGCGCCACGACGACTGTCGGTGTCAAAACCGACGGATCTCGGGTAGGGGCTCCCGATCTATGCGTCTAGGCTGATGGTAACAGGAAGCAAGGAACACAATGCTTACCCAGGTTCGGGCCCTCTCGATGGAGGTAAAACCCTACTTCCTGCTTGATTAATATTGACGATATGAGTAGTACAAGAGTAGATCTACCACGAGATCGTAGAGGCTAAACCCTAAGAGCTAGCCCATGATGGTATGATTGTCATTGTGATCGACCTTCTAGGACCATCCTCTCCGGTTGATATAGACACGGAGAAGGCTAGGGTTTACATGGAGTTGGTTACAAGGAAGGAAATATATTATCCGGATCGTAAGCTTGTCTTCCCGCAAAGGAGAGTCCCATCCGGACCACAGGACAGAGTCTTAGTCTTGTATCTTCACGCTTCAATAGTTGGACGATGTATATAGTCGGCTGTCGGTTTAATCTAATCCAGGACTCCCTCATTAGCCCTAAACCAGGCTTCAATGGCGATGAGTCCGGCCGCATGATCTTGTCTTGACATTGCAAGGCGGGTTCCATCGAATACTCCAAAGTATACATTACGATGAATAGTGTCCGGCATCCCATCAATGTTGTACTCCTCGGCCTTGATTGCTTCAATAATGACCATCTCCACATATCGAGCAATAGCGAGGCGAAGCATTTACGCATTGCCACCTCCAACCTTCCGGGCTGGCCAGTCTATTTGAAAGGCAGGGATTCTCGAATCCAGAGACCTCCTCTCCCCTCGAGTAAGCATCTAATAGGCGCTCGGAAGAACCATTCCAACATGGCGGTCGTCGCGGCTCCTGCTCGCTCTCCTGCGCTCCAGCTTGAGGAGGATGAGTGTTCGATTCCCCATAGCCGTTTGATCGAGTTACAAACCCAGGGTTTCTCCCACGGCGTTCATGGTCCCCGTCCGAGGCGGAATAGCCACCTCTTGGCGGGGAGCAGTGAAGGGATCTCATAATCCATCTCGGAGGCGAATATGCCTCATCCGCATCTGCTAAGGCGTCGGGTTTCCCATCCACCCGTTCCTTGGCGGGCTCCTGAAGTTCTGACCTCCTTGCACAACTTTACCCCTGCCTCTATACTACATATAGCAAAGTCACGTTGCCCTTGTGAGCTATTTTTAGAGCTGCGAGCCTCACTTGAGTTATGGAAGAAGTTGTTACGCCTTGTCCCCGCAACAGGAGAATCCCTATATCGGTTAGGCGGGGCGAAGTATGGCGCATTGCCAAGACGGATACCTATCGGCACTCCCAGAAGGCACCGAGAACTAGCCTTGAGTGGTTCTACATTGGCGGCGTTCCCCTTCCGGATCCAGTCCGGACAGGTCTCCCAGTTTAATGCGCCCTTGAGAATGCGTCTAAGTTGGCTCCCGAGGCCCCAAGTGGAGATACGGAAATACAATACGATGAGCGAGGATAAAGATTCTTGGCCAAATCCGGATGGCGATAGTCGAGGTTATGGCGATATGCATAATACTGAAGTGCAACGCTTCAATATCGGGGAAGCCCATGTGGCATTTCAGCGGGAAGATGATGCCGGCATTTGTGTGGCCGTGAGTCTGGACTCCGCCCTTGCTCTACAAGGATATTGTCGATTTATACAAAGGGAAGAGGAATTCCTTCATCAAACCGTGGATGGATTCTCATGTACAACCCCCAAACTGGGTAAGTTGTCATTCCTTTCCCCGTCACTTATTGTGGCGTTCTTTGCTAAGATTATCTTCCTCGATATTCCGGCGAGGAACTGGGGAGGAGTCGTGAAGAATCTCCAGCCCTCCCCACAGCGAGAGGACCCGGAAGGGCCCTAGATCCGGGACTCGAAGAAGATCCGGATATTACCATGGAGCTTGTCAGCGGGATATTTTATCAAAGCGAGCTGCGATAGGCGCCTCGATGGCTATGATTACCGACCATCGGACCGCTGCCTCACGTCGCGTAAGCCAAGAAAAAAACCCTATCCTCGAAGGACTCCTTGAATGTCATGCCTTACCCTTGAGCTGTCGTGTTTTGCGAGAGCAGCGGTCGGGCGTGAGGCGAGCCCTAAGGACTCATCGGCCAAAGGCGTCCGGATCGGGCAGGCTCAAGAAGGAAGGCGGTGAGGTCGACTCGCGCTGGAGGTAACACAAAAACCTATCTTTGCGATTATAGTATTTTGAAGTATAACAACACCTTTGTGTCTGGCGGGAAGAGGAAAGCGAGACAATATCGAGATCCTGCCAACCACGCCTCCTGGCGGATTCGGGCCGGCCGACGAAGCGGAGGCGGAGGCGGGGCGATGTCGCATAGTTCTCCGAAGCGGAGGATGTGGATATCTCTCGTCCACAATTCCGAAGTAAGGCGCCATGAATCACCGGCGCCCGACGGGCTGAAATTTGTACTTTGGAACAACATCTTTTCGAAGAGCATTTGCGCCTTCAATTCGGGAGGCGCATACATCCGAGCTGCTTAAGGCGGGCTTGCTGACGACGAACGGTATACCAAAGATATATGGGTAAGAAAATTTGATAAGCATGTGTAGCGTAGCCCACAGAGACTTGAAAGCGGTTGGAACAACTGTTTTAAGGATCAATTATCTGCAGTCCTTGTAGATAAGAATGAGCAATTGTCTCGGGAATTTGGAGGAGTGTAAAGAAGCTGGTGAGGGCGCGATTGCCAAGTAATAGGAATCCCAAAAGCCCTCATCTGGGTAACATTTGTATGTGTTGTATGAAGATGCACCAGTTAGTAAATGGCCGATATGACAAGTCTAACAGAAAATTCTGCAGACAATCCCGTGGTGAATCCGGAGGACGTAAGAGATGATGAATCACAGCTCAAAAGGAAGCTGAAGGCTGGCGAGTACATTCTTACGCATAAGTTAGGCGGGGAAGAACAATCTTCAAGATGCCAAAAGTCTAGCTGGGCGTGGAGTTAAAGGGCGTCCGTTGCTCAAATTGGCCGGACTCCGTGAAAGGAGAACAAAAAGGCTTGACGCCGCATTTATGTTAAGTGCCTGAGGCGAACTGTATTATAGTTCGGTAGCGGAAGTATAAGTAAAAAGCATTTGCTTGTAGGAATGTTAGCAGTTGCATACGAGGAGAGATGCCCTCATCTGGGCGATTTACTAGAAAGACCTCTTACAAGCTGCGCGGCGAGCTCGGCGGGTGATCACGAGTGTTGCTCGAGCCTTGTGGCCATCAAGCTTCTGCCCGAATGGAATGGGGGAGCTTGTGGATATGCTTCAAGACGCACGCGGCGCTTCCGATTGTGGAAGATGTCGCCTGCCCGGCAAGGTGCAAGAAGCCTGGGCTATGGTGAAGGCAGCGCTACACCAAGCTGGATCTGAACCATATGGCGGTCGGACCGGCGGGGCGGATGGGCAAAGAAATTCCGTGAGTCGGTATATGACCAGGTAGCGTTAGCCGCAAAAGTATTCTCAATAGGATTGTAAGCTAGATAGCCTATTGGATGGTATAGAGGAGAATATAGTCAGTCCAAGTGGTAATGTAATTCAATGGACATAAGTAGTCCCTAGCGGTTAAAATCATTTGTCATGGCGGACCTTTTACGCTTCAGCCCCGGATCCTATAGTCAGGGATGTGTCCGAATACCCACTCGGTTATCTGAACCGGGGTATGCGTGGACACGGTAGTGGGTCATAAGTGCTTGACAACAGACAAGTACCCAAGTAGTTATGTTATATTACATGGATAGTAGAAACATCTTCGGGGAGAATAGTTCCGTGAGGTTCCTTTCCTGGGTACACATGCTGACGATGCACATGTCCGGACAGCGCACAAGAGCGCGGGATACAAAACTTCTGGGGATTGACGTTGTAATAAGCGAATACATCTTTTGTTCACCGACCGAATATTCTCTTAAGGAAGCTAGCTTCGGCTTCACCGTTACGAGGTACACATCCGGCTGAACCGGCGGTAACAATCGCGAAGGTGCTCCCCTTATGCCCTAGCAGATTAGCAGGGGCGTGGGGCATAAACACAAAACCAGGATACCCAGCTTGGCCACATCTTAAGTCATATCGGTGCATATAATGGTGAAGAAAAGGCACATATGGAAAAGAATGCATATGTGATGGGCAAAAAGCCATTAGAGTAATTATTTTTAGCTTCAGGTATAGGAAGCCTCTGGAAATACTTACACACATAGTGCGGCGGAAGGATCCGGGAGTCGTCTTGTATTAAATACTTTGTGTGAAGAGGAAAAAGGTCGAGAAAGGAAAGGGAGGGAGCATAATTAAAAGGAGGGTTAAGGAGGCGAACACTTGGTTCGGTAGCGGCGTAGAATGTCGAGGTCTGGGCGTTCCATGGGTTCGGTCTTGATGCATGTTATCGGATGCATTACGTGGCGGTGCGCTCCTCGGTGAGAACTTTGTCAATGACGAAGGGACCTTCCCACTTGGGTTTGAGCTTGTCCTTCTTCTTCTCCGGTAGGCGTAGAACGAGCTCACCAATATTATATGTTTTGGCCGCACTTCTCTGCTTTGGTATCGTCGAGCCTGTTGTTGATAGAATGCAGAGCGGGCTTTTGCGACGTCGCGCTCCTCCTCCAGGGCATCCAAGTTATCCTGCCGATCTAACTTAGCTTCCTTCTCTTCGTACATGCGTACGCGTGGCGAATCATGTATTATGTCGCAGGGTAGTTGTTGGGGATATTACTACTGGGCGTAAACCAGCCTATCTGGGCGGGTTAACTTCATCGATAGTTCAACGACAAAAAGCCAAGAGGCGTGAGAAGTGGGGCCCAAGGCACATGTGGTGGTTTAGAACTGTAGCCGTAAACCGGCCTGGTATGTAAACTTGTATTGTAAGTTAGAATAGAGAGACCAACCCGGATCTGAAGTATGAACCGGAGATTACGACTCTCGAACGGCGAAGGCGTCACCCGTGTATATAAAGGGGACGACCGGGGGCAGTTCAAGGGGACAGACAACAACAACTTGAGGCCTAAGCGAAGCTTATTTGCTCCTAGTCGCCGAGACCACATCAATTCCATCACAACTAGGCGTAGGCTTTTACCTTCATCGAAGGGGCGAACTAGTATAACTCTTGTGTCTTGCGTCGCTTTAACCCGTCAAGTTAACCGTGGCGATGGCTCCACGACTAAGTCCTTTCATGATGACATCTGCGTGACAAAACCCGACGGTTGGCCCACCTTGAAGCGTCGCCACGATGGTTTGATGATCTTGGAGGCAAGTTTGAAGGACTCGAGAGGCTATGCGTGGGCGGATGACCAGGAGTCGTCGCGGCAAGCTCTACATCGATGATGCAGGCTGGGGCCCGAGGCCCGGCTCGATTGAGTAAAGTGCGGGTCGCTTTGGTGGCATACGTTTTCATCGGCAAGATCGGTGAGCGAGGGCTGGCGGACATCTGCACCGACCTCGTCGAGGCAGCTCAGCGTCTGAGACCTGCCCAAGATTAAAACCGACCGTGAGCGTGCCTTTGTGGGAGTCATCCACGGAGGAAGTTACGAGGCGGATCAGAATCGATGTCGAAAATGCGTCTACTCTGACAACGAGTCGTCGGCAGGAAACGAATCTCTATATCAGCTACAAGATGGCGGATTGGGGGCTGTTCAATGGTAGCGATATTCGGACCCCTCTGATCTGCCCAACGGGTTGGAATATTCATGGCGGTACACAAGCAGTGCTTCACTCTTGACCGCGCGGCGGTGATTGCAGGTTCAACGCGGCGGCAGGCTGCCGAAGGGCGAGAGGCCTGTCGCCCGGCAGCTCAAGTTTTATCAGATCTATTCGTCGTTGGCTGCGCTCATGGCGAGGTTAACCCGGCGGATCAGGGCGCCCATAACCCGCGGAGATTGCGAAGGTGAAGAACAAATCCTCGGGCTAAAGCGGATCTAGCAGCTGCGGTAGCCGGGGGATAGACGAGCCAGGCGCTTTAGATCGCCTTGAGGCTTATAGGCTCATCTTTGGATCGAGCGCGTCGCATGAAGTCATGAAGAAATACAGATCCCGTTTGCCTTGGTCTTGAGGAAAGACCTCTTCAACACCCGGGCGGAACGATGTAATCCTCGGTTAAGTAAGCAGGCGGAAGCTTACTGGGGCCAAGCGGCGCGGTTCAGCCCGCAATAGATCTACCTCACCATAATGCCGGTGCGCCTCGGGCTGTGCAGACACCTCCGGGTCACTACTCCAATCCGATGGATAACCTTGTTGCAGGCTGCGGCATGGCTGGAGGCTATTCAATTGAAGGTGATTCACCACGAGGCGGTAGAGGCGCGGTCAGGGAGCTCCTTAGGACAGGCGTGGTCCAACGAGGAAGCATATTACATTATAGCGCGACGGATCCACTCTACCCCGCCATGGCGACTATAGCGAACCGCATGGACGAACCGGCGTATCAAGTAATGCAGGCGTGGTGCGCCCGTGGCAACAACCCGGCGGTGGCGTCGACAATGCTTTCGGGAGGTGGTGGACCGGGCCCGAGAGCCGCGAGGAGGCCGAGTTAGCAGCACATCATCAAGCTTATCGGCTTCGCCCGGTTCGAATCGACCATCTCGGTCGAGCACAGGGTTACCTCTTGCTCTTTGGGGTGCCTTGCCTCGTCCCGCTTTCGCAATGTGTGCTTGCCCAAAGACTTCAAAGGTCGCGCAAGGTGCCAAATTACCTTGCCGATTTAGCTCGAAGCTTGGATAGAAAGTTATGAGATGGCTATGGAGATGTTGGATGTGGATGAGGCAGCGTGTGCAAAGTACTTCACCATGATGCTCGAAGGCACGGCCCGTGCTTGGTTGAAGAAGCTTGCCACCCAATTCTATCAGTTCATGGGCCCGATTCGCGGGCGGTTTATCAAATTTCAAAGATACATATAAGCAGCCCATATACACGTAGTGGACTTGGCGGCTTGTGTCGAGCGGAAGAAGTCAACAACCCATTAGATGCGCGCGTTCGAAATCTTGCACTTTCGTCGGACGGATCAGCGGCCGACTCTGCGATCTTGACCACGGAGGGCAATGCCGGTTTAAACCTTTGAAGTTGAAGTTAGGGCGCATGAAGCGGTTTTGTAATGACATGGGCACTCTCATGGGCACTTTAGTGAAGTATGCTGATTCGATAGTACCAAGGATCCCGAGTCGATGATAGCGAGACGGGGAAGGAAGGAAGAACAGCAGCAACTCAAGGGCCAGCAGCATCACTCGGCGAGGTAATGGTGGGGGCAAGCGTAAGCGAGCGGCAACATGGACCGTAGTCAACACCAGCAGCGCGGGACAAGGGCCGGTGACGAGGTAAACAATGCGTCGAAGTGGGCGCCTAATCCCAATCGAGACCGCTTGAACTATCATTGAATCAACCTGTCCGAAGCATGGGGCCAGAAGGAGGCGCCGACAAACCACCTCTGGAAGGATTGCTACATTATGCAGGAGTTCAAGAGTTCTAATGCTTTCGGTATGATCAAAGGTTCTTGCGGTTCGAGGATCCGGGCGGGTTACGGTGGAGAAATTCGGTTCAGGATTTAATGGTAATCGAGCGGACATATCAATCGAGAACAATCAGAATAACCAAGGTGGTTACAACCAGCGGCGACAACGGTCGGGTTATCGAGCAACCGGCGGTTGAATAGTGGGCGTTATGCGGTCTTCACCACCAGCGTAGATAAGCGAGACCGTAAGCTTGAGCGGCGATCCAGCGCTGTTGAACGGCGTGCCTCATTACCTCGCTGGTCGAGCAGCCCATTGTATGGAGTAGAGGATCATCCTCCCGGGTTGACAATCCGGGTCAGCTAACTAGTGGTGGTGGCACCTCGGGTGGGAGGTTATAAGTTCACCAAGGTGGTCATGGATGGAGGGGCAGCATTAACATCACAGTACTATGAGACCTTCCATCGTATGGGGTTAACAGATAAACATCTCAAACCGTCCAATACGGTGTTCCATGGTGTGGTACACAGCAAGTAAGCATATCCGGTTGGTAAAATAGCTCGGAAGTGGCCTTTGGAGATGAATATGACTCGGATCGAAACATTGGCGTTTGAAGTGGTAAAATCCAAAGTCCATATCACGCCCTGTTTAGGCGGCGGCTTATCACAAAATTCATGGCACGGCCTTGTTATATCTATTTAGCTCAAGATGCGGGTCACAAGGGGACAATAACGGTTCATGGAGCCGCAAGATAAGCTTTGGAATGTGAGGAAGGTGATGCGACTTCTGGAGTCGGTTTGTGCCAGCGAGGCTGAAGTATTATAAGGACAATGTTGATTGGCGGACGCGGCTCCATTGAAGAAGCCAACTTCTGAGCATGATCCGGCCTAAAATTCAAATCGGCAGTGAGACTAAGCTTGTTGACTTCGTGCTGGCGATTCGTCCAGCGATTCAACATCGGTGCCAATTTGGATCCGAAATAGGAAAGCGTGCTCATCGAGTTCATCCGTGAGAATCGGGACATTTTGCATGGAAGCCTTGACATGCGGTGTATCGAGGAACTCGCTGAGCACACTCTTAATGTTGATCCCAAGTACAAGCGGTGAAGCGGTTTCTCCGCCCGGTTTAACGAGGAAAGGCGTAAAGCCATTGGAGAGGAGGTGTCGAGGATCTTAGCGGTGGCTTTATCGTTGAAGTTTTCCATCGAGTGGCTTGCTAATCGGTGCTGGTTCTTAAACGGCACTTGGCGCATGTGTGGATTATCGAGATCTTAGAAAACATCCGGCGGATCCTTTTGCCCTCCCCGCATTGACCAGATTATTGATGCCAGCTGCGGGTTGTGAGTGTTTGAGCTTTTTGGATCGTATTCTGGGTATCATCGAGATCAAGATGGCGATTAAGGACCAGGAGAAGGCGGCGTTTATCACTCCTTTGGAGCCTGCTATGTGTCTATGCCTTTTGGGCTCAAGCGCCCAAGCAACTTATCAAGCGTTGTGTCAGAATTGCTGCATAAACAGATCGGCCGTAATGTGCGCCTATGGTGATGATATTGTGGTCAAATCAAGGAAGAAGGAGACAGCGATTGGCGACTTGAAGAAACCTTTGACAACCTGCAGGTTTACAAGATGATGCTCAACCCGGCCAAATGTGTTTTTGGTGTTCGGCGAAGTTATTGGGTTTTCTCGTGTCCAGCGAAATTGAAGCTAATCCGGAGAAGATTACGGCTATCACCTCCACAGCAAACCGAAGTGTATTAATGATGTCCAGCGTTTGGCGGGCGGATTGCCGCGCTGAGCGGTTTATCGGCTGCCTCGGAGAAGGCCATCCCTTTGTACGAGATCTGAAAAAAGGCAGATCAGTTTATGCAGAGTCCGGCCGCCGATGAAGCGTTGGAGGACTTAAGCGGCAATTAGCCAACCCGCTGTGCTCGCCGCTCCCATTGACAAGAGCCGCTCCTGCTATATGTTGCTGCTAATGCCGGGCGGTCATGCAGCCATTGTGGTGGAAGCGGAAGGAGGCGAGGAAGGAGCATCGGTTCAACGTCCGGTTTATTATATCAGCGAGTACTTATCGAATCTAAGCAAAGAGTATCCACATTGGCGAGAAGCTGGTATATGGAGTTTTATGGCAAGCGGAAGCTGAGCGATATTTCCAAGGGCACCCCATCACGGTGGTCGATTCTGCTCCTTTAGGCGATATCATCTGAGAACCGGAAGCGGCGGCGGATTGCCAAGTGGGCTAGAAGCTTGGGCACGCCGGTCGAAATGCGATGCCTCGGCGGCGGTGAAGTCTCAAGCACTTGTGGATTTCATTAATGATTGGGCGGAGTTGCAAGCACAAGAAAAGTCGGATCACAAATATTGGACCATCCATTTTGACGGATCCGGGCAATTGGAGGGCTCGAGGCTGGAGTCGTACTAACTTCCCCACGAGGTGACAAGTTTTATTCGTTCTCGCTTAATGTTCCTTGTACTAACAATGCAGCTGAGTATGAAGCCTTGCTCCATGGTCTCCGGATGGCTAAGGAGATGAATCTAAGCGGGTTAAGTGCTTGGTGACTCGGACCTAGTGGCTCAGCAGTGTCGGCACTTGGGATTCAAGGACCCACTCATGGCGGCATATCGTCGTGAGGTGGATATTGTCATGAGTCATTTCAAGGGCTATCGGGTGGACCACGTGGACCGTCGGAAGAATGAAGCGGCGGGACGCTTTAAGCGGTTGGGCTCTCAGCATAAACGGTCCGCCCAATGTTTTTCGGGACGAGCTGCACAACCCGTCGGTCAAGCTCCTGGTGAAGCGGTTGGCTATTCTGATCCGGAGGTTCAATTGGTGGCAGCTCTTCCGTCCTCCGGATTGGGCGCTTCCTTATCTGGCGTACATGAACGGGGTGAGTTACGAAGATGAGGCGTTGGCGGCGGATAGTTCGGCGATCTAAGTCCATGACCATTGTTAATGGCGAATTGCATCATTGCGGGTGTCGAGGCGTTTCAACGCTGTGTGTCCCCTGAGGAAGGCTGTGAAATATTGCATGAGATCCACGAAGGAGATTGTGGTCACCACGTCGGTTCAAAATCCTTGGTGGCTAAAGCGTTCCGCCACGGTTTCTATTGGTTGACTGCCCATGCTGATGCGGAAGATCTGGTTAGACGATGTGATGGTTGCCAAAAGTTTCCCAGACGTGCTCATATACCGGCCCCAGAATTGAGGATGATTCCAATTACTTGGCCGTTTGCGACTTGGGGGCTGGATATGGTTGGACCTTTTAAAAGGTCCAAGGACAAAAAGACCCACCTCCTGGTGGTGGTTGACAAATTTACAAAGTGGGTGGAGGCAGAACCTGTTAGCAAGTGTGACGCAGCTACGGCGGTTCAGTTCATCAAAAAGGTGATTTTCGGTTTGGCTTTCCACGGTATCATCACAAATAATGGTACCAATTTGTCCAAAGGTGCCATGAAAGAGTTCTGTGACGTGAGCACATCGGGCAGCGTTTCTTGATAGCCACCCACAGTCCAATGGTCAAGCGGAAAGGGCTAATCAAGAAATCTTGAGAGGCATCAAGCCCGGCTTATGGTCCCCTTGCGAGAGGACACGGGTTGTTGGGTAGAGGAGCTACCGTCGCATGTTATGGAGTATCAACACTTCGCCTAACAGATCCACGGGATACACGCCATTCTTGGTTTATGGGGCGGGCGGTTCTCCCGATGACATCCGTCATGACTCACCTCGTGTGGCAGCTTATGTTGAAGCGGACAACAAGGCGGCGCGGCGGGGCGCTTTGGATCGGTTGGATGAAGAGCGTGACATAGCAGCTGCGCTCGGCGATTTACCAACAGGATCTTCGTCGTTACCATAGTCGCTGGTCGAGAACAGAACTTTTCAAGAAGGAGATTTGGTGCTTGGCTCATCAAGACCAGGTGATATGCACAAGTTATCCCCACCATGGGAGGGACCTTTCATGGTCAGCAAGAATCTACTGTGGTCGTACTATCTCGATCGATATTCGAGAGCATAAAGACTCACGTACATCGGAGGAGGAGACCAACAGGCCGTGGAACATAGCTCATCTTGACCTTATTATACAGAGCCATCTGCTCTACTTATGTACATATTATGACAGTGTATATATTATGAATAAAGTAATAAACCGGAGCCTCGGCTGAGCGGGGTATCGTTACATTACATCATGTGTGGTTACATGGGTTGTTACGTCTTAAAGTGGCCTCCGGTTTACCCCACAGTTTGCTTTTCAAAAGCTTTGTGATATCACTTGGGGCTTGGTGGTGTCGAACCAATGCAACACCTTTTGATAGGCGAAAGCCACCAGATCACAGGGACATGGTCAAGTCTGAACCGATCACGCCTCTTGATCGGCCTAAGGCCATAGAGTCACTTAGGGGCTTGGTGAACCCGAACCATTGCCACGCCACTTGATCGGCATAATGCCACGGTTTCAGTTGGGGACTGGCTGACTTGAACCATGGCTACACCTTATAGGGAGCTTGGTCGTGTCCGACCATGGTAACACCATCGATCGGCTCGATAAAGCCTTCCTTTTTGCAAAGCGGTTTATCATTGCCTTTGCTTCCATGTTTTCATAACTATCGGTTGATTTTTGTTGCGTTTCTTAAACCGACAACATTTTAAACCGGTTCAAACTGTCAATTGGCGGAATTCGGTCAATTTTTAATCCGGAGATAATTTCACGGTTTGATGTTTTTCTGTTAACATCCTATTATGGAGTAACGGGGGCTTGTCATGACCCGACACAGATTTACGTGGTAAACGGCATTATAGATAACAGGAGCTGTTTTCTCCTTTGGCGGTGAGGTTTATACAACCTCCGCTTCAAGATTAGCTAAGCCAACTTTATGCCCAGCGATGGCAGGTATTTTGTATCACAAATTTTGATTATATACCTCAATATTTCATTTCATATTTATATGAATGTCACAAGCCGGTGGCGGCACAAACCGCCGTGGCGGTTTAAGATTTTGTTGCGAGCAATATAAGATTGAAAGTTTAGATCATTCAAGCAAAAGTATCAGCACCTATCGCGAAGGCAAATTAAAAGCAAGAGTGTTGGCTATCCTATTACAAGGCAACATGGTGCCCAAATAAGATCATTGTGTCTTGGCGGAATAAAGTGAAACAGCTATTCAAACCGGCTTCCGGTTCATCTTTGGCTCGCCGCCCGGTCACGATGGTTGTGGGTGCGTCTGCGCTGCTTGACCTCTTCATCTCTACCCAGTGCTTTGAAGTCAGCGTGGTCGATCGATTCCCATTAAAGCTTGAAAGACAGCCTCCTCATGGATCGGGAAGATGGTTCGATGTCGGGGCGTAAGTATGCTTATGGGTCGGAGGGATCGGGTTCTCGCTTCGAGAATAGGTGCAGCCACTCGCTTGTTCGATCGTCGTATTGAGCTTGATAATGCGACAAGTTTGCCTCTTGACCAATTGGCAAGCTTGAGGCGCACTGCCGGTTTATCACTCTCGAGATCATCTTCATTGAACTCTGAACCGTCTTCCTTCGGTGGGATAATACGAGCTGCCTCAACGGATCAATCGCACCGTGCCTTTGCCCGGATTAAGGCGTTAATGGCGCCGGTTCGAGCAGCAGATTTCTTTAGCTCTTCAATCCGGGCGGGAAGCATTGACAACCTCCTAAGAGTATCTTGGATTAAGGAGGGTGCTGGATTGTTATGTGATGCAGTGGAGATGATCCGCTGCGCTCTAGTATACAGCTGCTCTATTAAGGTATAGGCAGCCTTCAATTTCTTCCGAACATCTGACCCCAAGTGACCAATGCATGTGCCTACAACATTGCAAGAGAAATCACAAACCGGACTTATCATAAGAAGGTCAAGATTATCACAGAAGCCAAAGGAAGCTTACCGAAGATGGCAGCAGTCATGGAATGCACTTGCCGCTTCATGCTGGTCAGCTCATCTACCACCGGTTTAAGGGCAGCTTCAGCATTTTCAATATCTCTGATGAATCCGGCCTCGAGTAGTTTGGCTAGCTCTTCCCCCATGGCTTGCCGTTTGGGCTCTAAAAACCGCCTTAGAGTCTGCTTGACCGGTTTGTATCCTTTTAGTATATTGAGGCTGTGTACGACCAATCTGCGTGGGATGCCCGGCACGTCCTATGGGTGCTAGGCAAAAATGTCCCAATTCTCGCGTAAGAAGTCTCGCAGTGCGGCGTCCATTGCGGGGCTCAACTGTGTCCCTATGGAAGCTGTCTTCATGGGGTCCGTTGGATGGACTTGGACTTTGACTATCTCGTCTGCGGGTTTAAATGAGGTGGACTTGGGTCCTTTGTCGAGTATCATGTCGTCCCTGTCCACGTTTGACCTAAGTGTTGTTATTTCTTCGACTGCTAGGGCTTCGGTCTTGTTTTCGACGCGAAGTGCGACGTCCGGATCACTAGCTAGAGTGATGATTCCATTGGGTCCGGGCATTTTAAGCTTCATGTACCCGCAATGGGGTATAGCTTGAAAGCTTGTAAACGCATCCCGCCCGAGAAGTGTGTGGTATCCGCTGCTAAAAGGAGCCACTTGGAATGTGATTTCTTCAGACCTATAATTCTCCGGGGTGCCGAATACCACATCAGTGTGATTTTTCCCTTTTGGCGCTTCCCGACTAGGGGTAATTCCCCTGAAGGTTGTGCCGCTTTGTTCAATGCGGCTTTTATCGATTTCCATCTTGTTGAGTGTTTCTACATAGATCAAATTTAATCCGGTTCCGCCGTACATGAGTACTTTAGTGAGCCGAAAGCCTTCAACGATTGGGCTGTGGACCAGAGCGGCTGGTGCCCGAATAGTCTGGAATCGAGGTTCATCACTGGCATTGAAAGTTATAGCAGTGTCATCCCATGGGTTTATTCTTGTCACACGGCAAATTTCAGTGGAGCTTCGATGAGCTCGCTTGCACCTATTGTTTGAGGCAAAAGTCTCGAAGACTGTTAGTACCGTATTGTGTTCGTTGGTGGGATGTTGTTCTGCTTTATGGCTTGCAAGAAGGTCCTCGCCACTTTTTGCAACCTGCCGGAGTATCCAACATGCCCTAAGGCTATGCGTTGGTGTCGTGTCCGGAGCACTGTGGAGTTTACATGGCCCATTGAGCCATTCTTCCAATACGGTTCCCCGCCCTGGGATGGGCTTTGGTTTCTTGGGGATTTGATCGGCCGACTTACGAGAGTTCGCCCGTTTAGTTCGGACAAAGGTTTTGGTGAGAGCCAGACTATCCCAAAATTCTATGCAGGTCTTCTGGCGCTTTCCATCGCTGATGCTTACGTACTATGGTTGCCAAGTCCGCAAAGTGTACTATGTCACGGCGACTTATAGCATTAAGGATTCCTTTGTTCGTGTAGTTCTTGCAGAAAAGTGAGACTACGTCCTCCTCGCGGTAGTCCTTGACCTTGTTTAGCACAAGGAGGAACCTGGCCCAGTAACGATGTACTGTCTCCTGGGGCTCTTGCCTGATACGGGAGAGACGGTTTAAGTCTGTGTGGGTGGGAATAGCTGAATCCGGATTCTGATCCGCTCTAGCACCCAGGGGCATGGGAGCTCCCGAGCCCGACAGCTCAGGATCCGGGGTGCTGCCCAATTTCTCTGGCCCGATGCCCGATTCTAAGTCCGGGATCTGGGTCATGTATTCCCTTGGGCGGGTGTCCGGCTCAAGGAGCTCGGTGATCCGGACATAATTCGTCCTCAGAATTAAGGGGTAATCCGTGTGTGGTTCCTCCACTACCGCTATCCCATGGGTGGCCGATGGGGATTTAATGTCCCTTTGGTCGAGTTTAAGCCCGATCCGGTCATAGTCCGTAGCGACTCCCAAAGCGGCGATGCGATCCAAGAGCTCATTAAGGGAGGAGAGCTCTATCGGATCCATCTGTTGGCGAGTTCGAATTGACGAAGGTTATGCGTGATGACCGACGAGGCCATCGTCGGCGCATCCGCCGATGGGGCAGCCATGATGAAGCCGCCAAGTCGGAGAGTTTGGCCTACAGCCAGCTCCCGAGGTAATGTTGTCCTTGACAATGAGGCGAGCCATCGAGCCTTGCAGCAACGACTACTGAAGGAACTCTCAATGAAAGCACCAATGTCGGTGTCAAAACCGCGGATCTCGAGTAGGGGTCCCGATCGTGCGTTTAGGCGGATGGTAACGAGAAGCAAGGGACACAATGTTTACCCAGGTTCGGGCCCTCTCGGTGGAGGTAAAACCCTACTTCCTGCTTGATTAATATTGACGATATGAGAAGTACAAGAGTAGATCTACCACGAGAACGTAGAGGCTAAACCCTAAGAGCTAGCCTATGATGGTATTATTGTAATTGTGATCGGCCTTCTAAGGACCATCCTCTCCGGTTTATATAGACACCGGAGAGGGCTAGGGTTTACATGGAGTCGGTTACAAGGAAGGAAATATATTATCCGGATCGCCAAGCTTGTCTTCCACGCAAAGGAGAGTCCCATCCGGACACGGGACGGAGTCTTGAGTCTTGTATCTTCACGCTTCAATAGTCCGGACGATGTATATAGTCCGGCTGTCCGGATACCCCCTAATCCAGGACTCCCTCAACGACCTCTGCCAGACCGATGGGTGCGGCGGCTTCAACGTCGATGAGCCTGCGCTCTGTGTTCGCGGGTGCCTACCTTTTGAGGTCGGTTGCCCTGCCTTTACACGAGAGCTGCAGCAAGTCCGTTGGCCGTCCGTTCGCAAGTTCAAACCAGAGATACCTGAGAAATACGACGGGAGGCTGAACCCGGCAGAGTTCCTGAGCATCTACACCATCGCTGTTCAGGCTGCCGGGGGAAGAGACGAGAAGGTCTTCACCAACTACTTCCCTTTGGCCCTCAAGTCCAATGTGAGGTCTTGGCTGGTGCACCTGCCGGAGAACTCCATTTCGTCATGGGCAAATTTGTGCCACGAGTTCATCAGTGCCTTCACCGGTGGCCACCAAGGGCCCGGTAGGCCCAGCGACCTGCAGCTTCTCCAACAGAAGGAAGGAGAAACCCTCCGTAAGTATTTACAGAGATTTAGTAAAGTTCATAGAAATATTCCAAATATCCATCTGGTAGCCGTTATAGCAGCCTTCCAGCCCAATGTGCGCAACCGTCGCATTCGTTCTAAGGTGAATGTGCGGTTGCCCAAGACTGTGAAGGAGCTATACACACTGGTGGATAAGTGTGCTCGGATGGAGGAAGGAAGGAAGTTGCCTGGAGAGGAGGATTGCATCAATGTTGACTCAGAGGATGAAGATGAATCAACCAGTCAGAGAAAGGGCAAGAAGCGCAGTAAGAAGCCAAGGGATAAGGCAGTGATGACTGTAGAAGGTTCGGGCGCACCTAGTACCGGCAAGAAGGTCAAGGTTGAGGCCCCCGGCAAGGAAGCTGCCGTGTGCGCTGCCTGCTGGGAAGCCGCTGCCATGGAAAAAGTTGGGAAAGGTGATGAGCCATACTGCAAGATCCACCGGACCAAAGGCCACGACCTTTAGGAGTGTTATCAGGTTGAGTAGCTTGTCAAGAAACAGATGGCAGAGTATGATAAGCGTGATAAGGAAAAAGGTTAGAAGGCTCCTGGCGGTAAGGGCTGAGGTGGTGAAGCAAATCACCCCAGTAAACCCTTTCGGAACCAAGGAAAAACCGCCAGGGGCCAAGAGAAGGAAATCTATGATGATGTGAGTGATGAAGGGAATGAAGAGGAAACCTGTGAGCAGGAATTTCAGAAGGCCACTAACGCCCTATGCATTGATGGAGGTGCATCTTTGCAAACCTCTCATCACCAACTCAAGCGATGGGCACGAGAGGTCAATGTTGTGGAACAAGCGCCAGAGGCTCGGAAGCCGCTCAAGTGGTCCCACACACCCATCATCTTTGATGAGGAGGATCACCCTGGCCACAACACTGCGGTAGGGTGTTTTCCATTGTTGGTCTCCCCAACAATTCGCAACCTCAAGGTCACAAAGATGTTAGTGGATGGCAGGGCCGGGTTGAATCTGATTTCCCCGGCAGTCATGAACAAACTGTAGATAGGAGAAGAAGAGCTAGAGATTACCGGCACGTTTCGAGGAGTCAATCCCGATAGGAGCCATCCTAAGGGAAATATTACGTTGCCGGTGACGTTTGGGGGAGAATTGCACTATCGGACTGAGAAGATTGTGTTTGATGTGGTTGATCTCCCCCTGCTGTACAATGGGATTCTGGGACACCCGGCCCTGGCTAAGTTCATGGCAGCATCCCACTATGCTTATAACACTTTGAAGATGCCTGAGCCACTGGGAGTCATCACTATCCTGTCAGATGAGAAGGCTGCAATTATCTGCATGGACAAGATGTACCGGGATGTAGTCGCAGCAGAGGCTGCGGCAACAACGGATCCCGACAAGGAAAGCAAAGGAAAGAAGAGGGATTGTAGGACCTCCGGCAAGGAGTCCGGGAAACGTATCCCCTCCGAGTGCACGACACCCGTTGACAACGTGCCGGAGTGTTCCAACAGCAAGAGATCCAAGGTTACTGCAGCCCAAGTGAAGAAGGTCCCGACAGGGCCGGCTGGCGTTGATGGTACTTTCACTAACAGCGCCACCCTTGATGACAAATAGGAAAGCACGCTCATTGCCTTCCTGTGGGAGAATATCGATGTGTTTGCCTGGAAACCATCTGATATCCCCGGTGTTCCCAGGGAGGTAATTGAGCACCACCTTGTTGTCTGCCCACATGCCCGACCCGTCAAGCAGAAAGTCCGGAAGCAGGCCTAGGAGTGCCAGCAGTTCATTGCCGAGGAAATCAAGAAACTAGAGGCAGCTGGTTTGGTCAGAGGAGTACTGCATCCTACGTGGTTAGCAAATCCAGTGGTGGTCCGGAAGGCGAATGGGAAATGGAGGCTTTGCATTGATTTCACAGATCTCAACCAGGCTTGCTCGAAGGACCCATTTCCCTTGTCGCGCATCGACAAGTCGTGGATTCCACTTCAGGTTGTGATTTGCTCTCCTTTCTGGATGCATACTCCGGATATCACCAGATCTTCATGTGCAAAGAAGATGAGGAGAAGACATCGTTCATCAGTCCATGTGGTACGTACTGCTTTGTCCGCATGCCTTTCGGATTAAAGAGTGTCGGGTCCACTTTTGCAAGAGCAGTCCAGATTGGTTTTGAGCCATAGTTGCACACAAATATAGAAGCCTATATGGATGACATCATGGTCAAAACCAAGGATAAGACCACCCTTATCCAGGATTTGGAGGAGACATTTGCTAATCTGTGCAAGATCAACTTGAAGCTTAATCCAGAGAAGTGTGTATTCGGTGTTCCCTCCGGCAAGCTACTTGGATTCTTCGTGTCCCATCAGGGGATCGAAGCCAACCCCGGCAAGATCAAGGCCATTGAGCAGATCCAAGTACCAAGGACAGTTAAGGATGTAAGGAGCTTGACGGGATGCGTTGCCGTGCTAAGAAGATTCATTTTTCAAGTCTACCGAGCGTGCCCTGCCGTTCTTTAAAATTTTGAAGAAAGCAGGGCCTATGAAGTGGACCTCGGAAGCAGATGTAGCTCTACAGGAATTGAAGGCCTACATATCGTATGTGCCTACCTTGGTTGCACCGAAACCTCAAGAGCCGTTATTGCTTTACTTAGCGGCAACCAGCCAAGTGGTATGTGCGGCCTTGGTAGCACAACGAGAGGTGGATGAGGCAGAAAGTGGCCAGATCACGGCAGAGTCAGAAAAGGATCAGAACAACAATGAGCACGGCAACGAGAGCAACCCCAAGGACGCGACAAGGAAGAAAGTGGTGCAGCGCCCAGTGTACTTCGTCATCTCCTTGTTACAAGGGGCTAGATCGAGGTACTGTGGCGTGCAAAAGTTGATCTTTGGCCTCATCGTGGCCTCAAGGAAACTGTGCCACTACTTCCAAGCCCATGGGGTATTATTATATTTTAGGCTAGACGTGGGATAGTTGAGTTGGTTCTAGGGAAAAGTACTGGGAGAAAACTCAGTTTACATCGAAAAAGAAAGTGGGAGAAAATTCAGATATAGGATTAATGAAAACAAAAAATAAAGGAAGTGGGAAGGTCTATAAAATGGTTGGACGAACGACAGGTTTAACGGAACCTTATGTTGTTTCTATTATATATATATGTAATAAAGTAAGAGATAAATATAGGTTCAGTTTTGCATTCTTATAGAAAAAATAGGTTCAGTTTTGCATTCTTATAGAAAAATAGAACTGAGCTGTGCGTCGTCTTGAAAAAACAAACATAACTTGGGTTGCTGATGTTATAGACAAGCTAGGTTGGGAGGCCTAGAGGCCGCTTGGTACCTAATGGATCCAAAAAATGTTGAAACATGTCGTGGGCTGCCCATGATAAACAACAAAACCTACGCCATGGACCTCGTGGGCCCTGGACTGTCAGCCTCTCGACGAACAGTTGTCTCCTGATTCCCCTTGTTTTGCTGACCATGTTGGGAACGACAGATGGCGGCGCCGCGGCGAGCGCACCAAGGCGAAGGACAACGTCGAGACCTCGGACTAAACGAACCGGAGCGAGGGAAGACGCGGGTGGAGGGGAGTACGATGGTTGACTTGTTCGGGTGCAGGGTGGGCCGGTGGAGCTGCCGCCGCCGGACAATGTGTGGGAGTAGAGGGATGGCCTGGCCAACGCCATAGGCTATGATGGCCAGCCGATGTATAGGAAGAGGACGAAAGATTGAACAAAATAAATAAATACAAATGGATAGGTGGTTGGTCCCATATGTCTATGTACGAGACCTGCTGGGTCCACCTAAGAAGGGGAATATGTTGGGAGGAAGGAGATTCAAAGCACAGCAGCCGAGTGAACTAGTTTTTTTTTAAACGGACAAGTGAACTAGTTACATACATAAGCAAATAGCCACTAAAAAAAGCAAACAGGTTAATGGGTTCTTAAAAGAAATATTTCGAACAAAACAGATAATTACAACACATAGGCTAATGCATGAAACACTCAGATGATAAAGGTGCTTATAAACAGATAACAACATCTAGACCTTCCTGGCATGCTTGATCATGACGCTGCGGCTGTCCGTGTACTCGTCGGTTACGGGAAGTAGACACGCCCTCATGTCCAAGATCCGCCTGTACATGTCGTAGCATGCGTATGCGTCCTTGGCCGTGTAGCTTATGTAGGCTAGATTCAGAGGTGCCTCCCACGTGTTCAGGTCCTTGGTATCGTTGTCTTCTTTCATGTTGGCATATCAGGGGTCGATGATGGTCTCGGCGTGGTCAACCACGGAGTCCTTCTCCTACCCGTTGCCGATGATATTGTATTGCTTCTGGATGTCGACAAGCTTGTTGCACCAGATGGCCGAATCATCGCGTTCTTCCTTCTCTCCACCATGGCGAAGGTGCAGTCGGCGCTGCCGATGAAACGGGCAAATGCTCCAGAACCTCTGATGGCCCTACAGCAGTGGTAGACGAGAACCTCGTCCCGCACACATACCTGGGCGACGACGATCCGCTGGTCCTTGTCAGGAGATGAATGGATGGGCACAAGGTCTAGTCCTGCGACCTTGTGCTTTCTCGTCCTATAGGTACTGCTTGAACTCGGCGAGGTAGAGCTTCACCGAGTCAGGATCGTTGGTGTACATAACATTCAACTTGGTGCAGCCATAGGACTGGACGGCGAACTCAAAGGGGAACTCCTTTGTGAACTCCATATCCAGCAGGCTCACCCCTTGGATCGCCATTGGAGTCTCTTCAAGTGAACGAGTGGGTAGGCGCCAGCAGCAGTTTGTTTTTCAGCTTTGGGGAACTAGATTCAACAGTAAACTGAGTTTGTACAGGAGACAACAGCATTACCCCCCCGCTGCACGCCCAGCAGAAGATGCACCCTCGGCGCATTCAAACGCCTCCATTAAGAAACCTACTCCAGCCACACGTCCCTTCACGAGCGGGTCTGTATTGTACTATAATAACAAAAGTTAGTGGTCACTTTACTTACATTTAATTAGCTTTAATAGAAATTTATACTTAAAACGAGTAATGCATTGGCTCTTTCTATCATTGCCACAGGATCAACATGCACAACAATTAGAATTATTATTCTCAGGACGCACACGATCAGCACATTTGTCACACTTTCACATAGATAATACTACCAAGATTGAACTGTTTGTTATGGTTGTTGTCCTTTGCATCATCATGCCGTGTTTCCCAGCTTGCAAGATTCAGAACCAACAAATAAGATCCAAATAATAAGTACAACAAAGATGCCTACACATCTCATTGATTCCCAGCTTGCAAGATTCAAAACCAACAAATAAGATTCAAATAATAAGTACAACAAATATGCCTACACATATCATTGATTCCCAGCTTGCATTATCAGAACCAACCCATTAGAGCCTTTTTGATAAAGTGAATATCGGGATTAAATCCATCTTGGTTAGCCGTGTCATACAACCGAAGAACTTGGCGAATGCTCTTGACCGTCATAACATCTGTAGTTGAGTATTCCTGTTTGCACAGCACAAATATAAGAAGAGCCTGATTACTATAATAGTGGCACTCTTTGAACTCAACCTATAGCTCTAAACGGATGAGGCCTGCCTGGAGTTCCATGATTCAATTCATGCACCTTTTTCTGCAGTTCGCCTGAAATGAAGCAAAGATTGCATCATTCAGCTAGCAAGCAGTACTTGCTCTCGTGAGCTGGCAGGTTCTTCTTTAGTAGTTGCACTAAAATTGAGGAACATTAAGGTTGGCTGTCCTGCTCATGTAAGGTGCAACTATAATTTTCTTATCCTTTTGTGCAGTTCCACTAAAATAAAGTGCCATTGTGGTGATAGTGATGGCCCATCTTGCAAAGGCTAATAAAATGTTGCATGAGATTACCAGCAGAATTTGATGGAGATTTTGGAAACTCCAATCACCATTTTGTGCAGTTCCACCAAAATTGAGAGATGTTGCCCACGTGACATTTTAGTTAAACTGCACAAGAAACTCATTCAAAAAAAAGTGTTTTGTGCAGTTCACCAAAAGGTCACAATAGCAACAAGGTGAAATGGATATCCCTATCTGCACAAAATGATAGAAAGTAAACAATTGCTGGTCAATAAGCATATACGAAACTTACACGGAATGAAAAGAAGCATCTTAATTATGTTCATGGCAATCATGCAAGGACAGTAGAAATTTTAAAATGTCAGCAATGCTTCATGTTACCGGAAGCATTACGACCAACAATGACATTCGTCAAATATGGGATTACTTTAATGGTGGCATTGCTTGTTTACCAGATACAGTAAATCAACAGCAGCTAAAGAGTTGGTTTATGGGCATGGGACCGTGGGGACACTAGGACACTCAGTAGCGTAAAGGAGCAACTTACTTATGTAACATCCCAAATTTTCAATTTGGAATGTTATATATAGGTCATCTATGCATATCATATTTTATTGTATCTTCGTTCTGCAATCCTCGAAATCCTAAGCAACTCAAGGACCCTCGGAGAGAGTTGGGGATTTTTCTGGTTTTTCATATTTGATTTTTATAAAATACTGAGAACGAGGATTTTTGATTTTAATTATTTTTCTCTCCGGAAAATATTTCATATTAAAAAAAATAAAGGAGGGGAGATAATATGACTTCTCCAAAAAAATTGAAATATTGGAGGGAAAATGTTAAAATCATTATTTGGATGTTATTTGATTTTATTTGGAATTTTATTTGCCCTAGAAAAATTTGCACGTTTTAAAAATTGCATTTTAGGGGCCAAGATAATGTTCATCTTGTTCTAATTATTTCATTTAGACGGTGAAAACTTGTTTTGGCAATTTTAGATTTTTATTTTATTTAATAGGAATTTTTCTGTTAGCGGAACTATTTTAAAAAAAATCATGGCTCAAGACCCGACCGGGCAGCAGCCCAGACCCGAGCCGAGCCGACCCAAGCCGCCCGCGCCACCTTCCTCCCATGAGCCGCCCGCCGCCAGAGTCGGTTCGGACTCCGCCGCCTGCCCCTTCCCAAGGCACCGACCCCCCTTCTATAAATACCCCTCTAGCCACCACCACCGCCGCCGCCCTCGGAGCAGGCCGAGCCCAGAGCCCGCCGCCGCTCGAGTCACCGCCGCCGCCTAGCGCGCGCCGCCCCTCCCGCCGCCACCGCGCCGCCCTCGCTAGCCTCGCCGGAGCCGCCCCGCCGCCCAGAGGACCTCGCCCGAGGTACGCCGAGCCGCCCGAGTCGCCTTTTTTTTTTTGAAAAACCACTTGGGTTTTTTTAGAAAAACCCTAGATTCGTTTTTTTAAATAGATCGGTTTTATTCTCCGGTTTATTTATTTAGCGAGCGTTCACTCGTTCGTTCGTTTTAACGAACGCATTCTTCGTTTAGTTTCAGTTAACGAACGTTCGTTCGTTAAGCTGTTCGTCGTTTTTCTTTTATCGGATTTATTCCGCGATTTTTCTAATCGCGATTTCTGATCCGATGTTTGTTCTAGTATAACTTTTCGCTCGTTTATCGGAATCAGGCGATTCAAGCGCCTGGAGTTTCATCTCGAAACCGTCTTTCCGAATAACCAACTCAAACAAGTTTTTGCCTCTATAAAATTTGACCCTAGTTCAGATTAGTAAACGGATCTTATTTCTTTCGCCGTTTGAGTTTCCTTGCTCGGTTTGGTTTGATTCTTTTTGCGAACTGGAGTTCTTAAGTTGAAATTTTTGGTCAGCCTCTTTTAGTTGAGTTTTACTGGTGCATCTTTTCTTGTTGCTTATGTATGTTATTGCTTGCTTGCGATAGAATTCCCGGAGTGCGAAGCGTGTTACTACGAGTCTCTAGGATTCACGGATCGTCAGCAAGGCAAGTAACACTTTGATCATACTCTTTTCATACCCAGTTTTTATGCATTAGCTCAATCCTCAAACATTGCATCATTAGGATGTCATTAATTTGTGGGTTGGGAAGTAGTAGTTGAGGTAGAACCTATTGCCCTGTTACTATCAAACCCTTGGGAGTTACTTCTACGTGTTGCTTATATTGCTATGCTATGCTTGTAGACGTGGTTTGGGTTTGAGTGTATTCCATGAAAGATGTGAGATTGTTAATTACTGGTTTAACTTAAGGTGGCAACTTTAATACACATCTGGGTGGATTGAGGCACCTGGGGATCCCAGTGTTGTCTGTTTTATTTTTGGAAATCCCGGGGTACCCGTGTGATCTTCCTATGGACCGCCACCCAGGCTCAAAGGGGACTGAGATTATTCATGCTAGAAACTTTCGTGTGCAGCCACAAGCTACTATGGGCTCTAGCATAGTTGAGTAAGTTACATGAAGCTCTTGAAGAGGTAGATCAGCAGGTAGTGGGTTTTGTAGGTTTGGTATGGTCTACCTGGAGTAGAGAGTTAATGTTTCTGAAAGACTATGCCTCGGTCATCCGTTTCTCAAACATCATGTAGTGCGAGAAATCCAACGGAGGCGATCGAGTCTTGTGGGGAAAAGTGCGCAAACTCTGCAGAGTGTACAATCTAATCATGGTTAGCCGTGTCCCCGGTTATGGACAATTCTGAGTATCTGGTATTTGAGTATTCACATGTATCTCATCACTCTTAATTAATATTGCTGGGATGTTAATTACTCTAATTGGGATTGAGTTGGGGTTATACCTTCTCAATGATGTTTCAACCACCATGATAGTTAAAATAAAACTTATTCCTTTGTTGTAGGGAAAAATTGGCTTTTCGCAAAAACATAACCGTAGAGCTTTCCACCAGCCAATTATTGCATGTAGTGATAGTTTATTCTTGCTCTATTGTGTTATATTGCCAGCATATTCCATGTGCTGACCCGTTCTCGGGCTGCAACGTATTATGTTGCAGACTTTTCAGACGAGGAGTAAAGTTCGATAGGTCGTTGCCGTGCAGCTCAGCTATGCCGTTGGAGTTGATGGACTCACTTTATCTTCCAAGCATTCCGCTGTTATCGTATTAGATGGCCTTAAGCCATATTATTGTAATAAGTTCTCTTTTGAGACATTCGATGTAATAAGTGTGTGATTGCTACTCTGTTATAAATCCTTCGAGTATTGTGTGTGTCAGCATTACCGATCCAGGGATGACACTGAAACACAGGGACTTGACCATCTGAGGTCGGGTCGCTACAAGATGGTATAAGAGCACACGCTGAGTGTAGGACACGCCCACTAAGATAAACCATAGGTCACTCTTCTCCACTCATTTCTGACTCTTCTCCATTTTCCACTCTCTAGGATGATGGAGATGAAGAATAATTTTGCACAACCGGATGAAGACACACCTTTTGGACGCCACTTGAAGGAAGTCACTAAGTACTTGAACATTGGAATACCAAGCTTCACCGGGACGTACAACACCACTTTACCAGAAGAGGAGCGCTGGATGATTCCGGTACAAGTTCCAGGAAGGACGTTCTCACCAACTTCTAAGCCCATAGAGTTTTATTTTGAAGCACCCACCTGGAGTCTAGGCAAGAGTATGGAAGCTCACATTACCATGGGACGCATTGGAGAAATCTACAACAGGGAGCTTAAAGACACCATCTATCAAATATGTGGGCGCCGAGACGTGCAATGGGAAGTAATCAGCACCAAGAAGGATAGATCCATTGCAGCTTTCATCCAGGAGCTAAACCAGCACATTCGACGTCAGGAGAACCAGATGTGCGCAGACATGATGGAGTTGAAGAAGGCAAAGACCAAGATCATAGAGCTGGAGGAAGAACTCAAGTTTACACGTGATGGATATGAGGAGGAAATCAAGATACTACTGGAGAAGAACGACGACCTAGTTAAGAAGATCGGAGTATTCATGGGAGGACCCGCACCGGAAGAAGAGGAAGAAGATCCCACTTGGCCGGACAACTAAATCATCATCGACGACACCGATTCCAATCCAAGTGATGATGACTATGAAGACGAAGCTCGAGAAGACATCATGGAGTCCTCCACCGATCAAAATTTCTAGATGACCACCATATATTAGTAGTACTTCCCCCATGTAACTAGTAGTAATTGAGCACTTTTTGCGATAGTCCTAGACCGTTTGTATGCCCTTGCTTGATTGATTGAGTGAAATGATTGTGTTTGCCTCATATGCATATGGGCAGTGTTTTCTCACTAGACCTTTTTTCTATTCTAATCTCTTCCATCTAAACCCTCAGATGCCTCCGAGACGTGACACCGGTTTTGTTTTCCCACCGGAGCTCACCCAGTTGATTCAGCAGCAAAATGCCTTGATGCAATTGCTAGTTCAGAACCAGGGCAACAACAACAACAACAACAACAACAACAACAACAACAACAACAACAACAACAACAACAACAACAACAACAACAACCCGCCGCCAGCAGACAATTTAGCCCGTTTTCTGAGGTTACAACCGCCGGTGTTTTCCAGTAGCACCGAGCCAATAGTTGCTGATGATTGGCTACGCCGTATTGGAAGGGAGTTAACCACCGCAGGATGCACGGATGCTGAGAAGGTGCGCTTTGCCGCACATCAATTGGATGGACCAGCAGCCGCATGGTGGGAGAATTACACGGCTACTTTTCCTATAGCCAATGTCACTTGGGACCAGTTTCAACAGGCTTTTCGCATGGCCCATGTCTCAACTGGAGCCATGCAAATGAAGAAGCGTGAGTTTCGCAACTTACGCCAGGGGAACCGTACCGTGGCCCAGTACGTGGATGAGTTTAGTAAGTTATCACGCTATGCCCCTGATGATGTGGCCACAGATGCCGCGAAGCAGGAGAAGTTTATGGAAGGGCTGAATGATGAGATGAGTATGCAGTTGATGGTGGCAATTTTCAACAACTACCAGGAGATGGTAGACAAGGCCCTTATGATTGAAGGGAAGCAGCAGCAAATTGAGAGCCGTAAGAGGAAGTATGGACAAGGGAAGTACAACTCAGGAGCTCACCAGAAGCCTCGTTTAACCCCGAACTCGGGAGGACTTGTCCATAACCATGGAGGTCATAACCATACTGGAGGAGGATCGCATAACCAAAATGGTGTGAAGAATGGGAATGGGAACAGAGTCAATAACAATCAGAACCTCTCTAACCCATATACACCCGCCAAGAGGGACTTAAGCCAAGTTATTTGCTTTAAGTGCAGGAAGACAGGGCACTATGCCAATGATTGCCCTGAAGGAAGGAATGGAAACGGAAATGGGAGCGCTGGGAAGAAGCCCAATCCATTCAACAAAGGACAAGTGAACCATGTTAACGTGGAGGAAGTTGAAGAGCAGCCGAACGTGGTAATAGGTAAGTTTTTGGTTAAGTCATTTACCGCTTTTGTTCTTTTCGATACTGGTGCATCGCATTCATACATATCAAGGGGATTTGTGGATAAGTTTAAGTTACAAACCCAAACCCTTAGGACCCCTCTTTTAGTGAGCTCGCCTGGAGCAGAGTACATGGCTAGCAGATGGTGCACCCAAATACCACTAACCATTGGCACGCATGTTTTTCCGTCCGACCTAATCATCTTGGAGTCACAAGGATTGGATGTGATATTAGGCATGGACTGGATGTCAAAGTATGGAGGAAGCATTGACTGTGCTAGCAAGTCAATTTACCTTACCACCCCGGAGGGAAAAAGGACTAAGTATGTATCTAGGCATGTGCCTAGGAGGAGCCAAGTGAATGCCCTCATGGGAGTTGTACAGGAGGAAGTGCCGGTAGTAAAAGATTTTCCGGATGTTTTCCCAGAGTATGCCACCGGATCGAGACATCGAGTTCCTGATAGAGCTATTGCCAGGTACAGGGCCGATATCCAAGAGACAATATCGGATGCCCGCAAATGATCTGGAGGAAAATTAAGAAGCAGATCAAGGAGTTATTGGAGAAAGGTTATAGTCGAAGGAGTTCATCACCTTGGGGAGCACCAGTAATTTTGGTCGAGAAGAAGGATAAATCCCTGAGGATGGTCGTTGATTACTGAGCCTTGAACGAAGTAATGATAAAGAACAAGTATCCACTACCAATGATCAATGATTGTTTTGATCAGTTGCAAGGAGCTAAGGTGTTTTCGAAGATTGATCTACGATCGGGATACCACCAGTTGAAGATCCGAGAAAAGGATATACCAAAGACAGCGTTCACCACGCGATATGGATTATATGAGTATACAGTCATGTCGTTTGGACTGACTAACGCCCCTGCCTACTTCATGATTATGATGAACAAGGTGTTCATGGAGTATTTGGACAAGTTTGTGGTGGTATTTATTGATGATATTATGGTATACTCGAAGAACGAAGAAGATCACAAGGAGCATTTGCGTTTGGTTCTCTAGAAACTCAGGGAACACCAGTTATACGCCAAATTCAGCAAGTGCGATTTTTGGTTGAAGGAAGTTGGATTTCTTGGGCATGTTATATCAGGAGAAGGTATAGCAGTAGATCCCAGTAAGGTTCAGTCAGTCACTGAATGGTTGGCACCCACTACAGTTGGCGAGATCCGTAGTTTCCTTGGACTAGCAGGATATTATCGAAGATTCATTGAGAATTTTTCCAAGATTGCTAAACCAATGACTGAATTGCTGAAGAATGATACTAAGTTTAAATGGAAAGAAGATTGCGAGGCAAGTTTTCAGGAGTTGAAGAAACGTTTGACTACAGCCCCAGTGCTAACCTTGCCAGATATACATAAGGAGTTTCAAGTGTATTGTGACGCCTCACGCTTGGGACTGGGATGTGTGCTTATGCAGGACGGAAAGGTTGTTTCGTATGCCTCACGACAACTGAAGCCTCATGAGTTGAACTATGCCACGCATGATTTGGAGCTAGCAGCGGTAGTACATGCATTGAAGACTTGGAGACATTATCTTATTGGAAATCGTTGTGATTTGTACACGGATCATAAGAGTTTGAAGTACATTTTCACACAGAAGGAGTTGAACCTTAGACAAAGGAGATGGCTGGAGCTTATAAAGGATTATGATATGAAGCTACACTATCATCCCGGAAAGGCCAATGTCGTAGCAGACGCCTTGAGCCGGAAGAGTTATGCCAATATCCTCGAAAGTAAAGGATTGCTGAAGGAGTTAGCTGAGGATATCATGGAACTATGGTTGGAGATTGTCCCAAGAGGTTTCATTGCAACAATGGATGTTCGGTCGACATTGTTGGATAAGATTTGAGAAGCTCAGAAGGAAGATAAAGAGATTTCGGAAATAAAATAAAAGATGAGCGGAGGTAAAGCCAAAGGTTTTCGCGAGGATGAGCATGATACCTTATGGTTTGAGGACCGAGTTTATGTGCCCAATAACCCAGAGATCAGGAAGTTAATACTTCAAGAGGCCCATGACTCACCATACTCGATACACCCTGGAAACACCAAGATGTAATTGGATTTGAAGGAACGTTTCTGGTGGATTGGTATGAAGAAGGATATTGCCGAGTATGTAGCCGTATGTGATGTATGTCAGAGAGTGAAGGCAGAGCATCAGAAGCCAGCAGGACTGTTACAGCCTATGCCGATACCCGAATGGAAGTGGGATAAACTAGGCATGGACTTTATCACCGGATTACCCAGAACCAAAGCAGGATATGACTCAATATGGGTAGTAGTGGATCGTTTGACCAAAGTGGCTCACTTCATCCCAGTGAAAACAACTTATACAAGTGCAAAGTTGGCCACGATATATATGTCCAGGATCGTAGGTTTGCATGGAGTTCCGAGGACCATTGTATCAGATAGAGGAACACAATTCACTTCAAAATTTTGGCATCAGCTACACCAGACCTTGGGTACCAGATTGGAGTTCAGTACCGCATTCCACCCGTGAGCGGATGGATGCATGATAGAGTCAATCAGATTCTAGAGGACATGTTGAGAGCTTGTGCGCTAGATTATGGCTCTAGTTGGGATGACAATTTGCCTTACGCAGAGTTCTCGTACAACAACAGTTACCAGGCCAGTTTGAAGATGGCACCGTTTGAAGTTCTGTATGGACGCAGATGTAGAACGCCCCTGATGTGGGATGAGGTAGGAGACCGTCAGTGGTTTGGACCAGATCTGATCAAAGAATCAGAGGAGAAGGTTAAACTGATCCGAGACAGATTAAAGGTTGCTCAGTCCAGGCAGAAGAGTTATGCAGATTCAAAACGCAAGGAAGTAACCTATGAAATTGGAGACCGAGCCTATCTGCAAGTATCACCCTTGCGAGGAGTGAAACGTTTTGGAGTTAAGGGAAAACTAGCTCCAAGATTTGTAGGACCGTACCGTGTTTTGGAACGGATGGGACAAGTTTCCTACAAGCTGGAGATACCTGAAGGATTGTCAGGAGTTCACGATGTGTTCCATGTATCGCAGTTGAAAAAGTGTCATGCTAAGATGGCCGATATACCGTTAAGAGATACAGTGCCCCTGGAGGCGATTCAGTTGGATAGTAATCTGACCTATGAGGAGAAGCCAGTAAAGATTCTTGACTTTGACAGCCGAGTCACTCGCAGCAAGGTTATCAAGTTCTGCAAAGTTCAGTGGAGCCACCATACCGAGGAAGAAGCCACCTGGGAACGAGAAGATGATATTCGTAAGGACCATCCGCACCTATTTTCTAGCCAACCCGAATCTCGAGGACGAGATTCATCTTAAGGGGGGTAGGTTTGTAACATCCCAAATTTTCAATTTGGAATGTTATATATAGGTCATCTATGCATATCATATTTTATTGTATCTTCGGTCCGCAATCCTCGAAATCCTAAGCAACTCAAGGACCCTCGGAGAGAGTTGGGGATTTTTCCGATTTTTCATATTTGATTTTTATCAAATACTGAGAACGAGGTTTTTTGATTTTAATTATTTTTCTCTCCAGAAAATATTTCATATTAAAAAAATAAAGGAGGAGATAATATGACTTCTCCAAAATAATTGAAATATTGGAGGAAAATGTTAAAATCATTATTTGGATGTTATTTGATTTTATTTGGAATTTTATTTGCCCTAGAAAAATTTGCACGTTTTAAAATTGCATTTTAGGGCCAAGATAATGTTCATCTTGTTCTAAATATTTCATTTAGACGGTGAAAACTTGTTTTGGCAATTTTAGATTTTATTTTATTTAATAGGAATTTTTTCATCAACGGAACTATTTAAAAAAAAAATCCGACGCGCTCAAGACCGACTAGGCCGCAGCCAGGCCAGAGCCGGCCAAGCCGCCAGCCGCGCCGCCTTCCTCCCATGAGCCGCCGCCGCCGCCAGAGTCCGGTCGGACTCCGCCGCCCTGCCCCTTCCCAAGGCACGAACCCCCTTCTATAAATACCCCCCTCTAGCCACCACCACCACCGTCGCCGCCGCCTCCGGAGCTCGGAGCCGAGCCTGAGTCGCCGCCGCCGCCTAGCGCCGCCGCCGCCTCTAGCCGCCGCCGCCTCCCGCCGCCACCCCCGCCCCTCGCTAGCCCCGCCGAGCCGCCCGCCCGCCGGAGGACCTCGCCGGAGGTACCGCCCGAGCTGCCCGAGTCGCCTGTTTTTTTTGAAAAACCACTTCGGTTTTTTTAGAAAAACCCTAGCTTCATTTTTTTAAATGGATCGGTTTTATTCTCCGGTTTATTTATTTAGCGAGCGTTCACTCGTTCGTTCGTTTTAATAAACGCATTCTTCGTTTAGTTTCAGTTAACGAACGTTCGTTCGTTAAGCTGTTCGTCGTTTTTCTTTTATCGGATTTATTCCGCGATTTTTCTAATCGCGATTTCTGATCCGATGTTCGTTCTAGTATAATTTTTCGCTCGTTTATCGGAATCAGGCGATTCAAGCGCCTGGAGTTTCATCTTGAAACCCTCTTTCCGAATAACCAACTCAAACAAGTTTTTGCCTCTGTAAAATTTGACCCTAGTTCAGATTAGTAAACGGATCTTATTTCTTTCCCGTTTGAGTTCCCTTGCTCGGTTTGGTTTGATTCTTTTTGCGAACCGGAGTTCTTAAGTTGAACTTTCTAGTCAGCCTCTCTTAGCTGAGTTTTACTGGTGCATCTTTTATTGTTGCTTATGTATTTTATTGTTTGCTTGCGATAGAATTCCCGGAGTGCGAAGCGTGTTACTACGAGTCTCTAGGATTCACGGATCGTCAGCAAGGCAAGTAACACTTTGATCATTCTCTTTTCATACCCAGTTTTTATGCATTAGCTCAATCCTCAAACATTGCATGATTAGGATGTCATTAATTTGTGGGTTGGGAAGTAGTAGTTGAGGTAGAACCTATTGCCCTGTTACTATCAAACCCTTGGGAGTTACTTCTACGTGTTGCTTAGATTGCTATGCTATGCTTGTAGACGTGGTTTGGGTTTGAGTGTATTCCATGACAGATGTGAGATTGTTAATTACTGGTTTAACTTAAGGTGGCAACTTTAATACACATCTGGGTGGATTGAGGCACCTGGGGAACCTAGTGTTGTCTGTTTTATTTTTGGAAATCCCGGGGTACCCGTGTGATCTTCCTATGGACCGCCACCCAGGCTCAAAGGGGACTGAGATTATTCATGCTAGAAACTTCCGTGTGCAGCCACAAGCTACTATGGGCTCTAGCATAGTTGAGTAAGTTACGTGAAGCTCTTGAAGAGGTAGATCAACAGGTAGTGGGTTTTGTAGGTTTGGTATGGTCTACCCGAAGTAGAGAGTTAATGTTTCTGAAAGACTATGTCTCGGTCATCCGTTTCTCAAACATCATGTAGTGCGAGAAATCCAACAAAGGCAATCGAGTCTTGTGGGGAAAAGTGCGCAAACCTCTGCAGAGTGTACAATCTAATCATGGTTAGCCGTGTCCCCGGTTATGGACAATTCTGAGTATCTGGTATTTGAGTATTCACATGTATCTCATCACTCTTAATTAATATTGCTGGGATGTTAATTACTCTAATTGGGATTGAGTTGGGGCTATACCTTCTCAATGATGTTTCAACCACCATGATAGTTAAATTAAAACTTATTCCTTTGTTGTAGGAAAAAATTGGCTTTTCGCAAAAACATAACCGTAGAGCTTTCCACCAGCCAATTATTGCATGTAGTGATAGTTTATTCTTGCTCTATTGTGTTATATTGCCAGCATATTCCATGTGCTGACCCGTTCTTGTGCTGCAACGTATTATGTTGCAGACTTTTCAGACGAGGAGTTAAGTTCGATAGGTCGTTGCCATGCAGCTCAGCTATGACGTTGGAGTTGATGGACTCACTTTATCTTCCAAGCCTTCCGCTGTTATCGTATTAGATGGCCTTAAGCCATATTATTGTAATAAGTTCTCTTTTGAGACATTCGATGTAATAAGTGTGTGATTGCTACTCTGTTATATATCCTTCGAGTACTGTGTGTGTCAGCATTACCGATCCAGGGATGACACTGGAACACAGGGACTTGACCATCTGAGGTCGGGTCGCTACAACTTATCATACTGAGGAAAACAGCAGTAGTACCATTTGTAACACGGTTTAATTGCATCATATAACTGGAGGCATTAGATTAACAATAACATTGGTTAGACATGTCCCTAAGGTAACAGTGTGATCGCTTCATTTTACATGCACCCTTACATTAACAACATCAAAAGGTTGGTATAAGGACATGCGACAGTGGACGCATCAGCACAATGTACCTACAAGGAGGCATAAGTGGTCATGCCGAGTTTGTTCATGCTCTGTGAGGGCAGCAAATCTAATCCTGGAGACCTTTTACTATGTGAGGGCAGCAAATCTAATCCTGGAGACCTTTTACTATGTGAGGGAAGAAAATCTAATCCTGGAGACCTTTTAATATGTGGGGGCAACAAATCTAATCTTGGAGACCTTTTACGATGTGAGGGCAACAAATCTAATCCTGGAGACCTTTTACTATGTGATGGCAGCAATTCTAATCCTAGAGACCTTTTACTATGTGAGGACAACAAATCTAATTCTGGACATACTCTGTTGACTTGTCCACCAGCCGCCACTTTCTATCCTTTTTTCAACCAATAATAGATCTGTTCCTTATCCAGTTTGTACTGCATTTTCCCATTATTTCCCTTTTCAACCAAGAGACCGGTTGGGTATCCGGTCTCTACTACTTTCACCATATTATTTCCTCTTTGAATCAAGTCCTAGATTCATGCTACAACTTTCACCACTTTCTTCGTTGTTTGAACCAAGTCCTAGATTCGAATGCATGAAGTAGCTTTACCTCTAATAATACTAAAAATTTAGGTGGCTTTGGAAGAGCTGATGGGAGTAGAAAAAGATGCACATGCAGACACATGGGGATCTGGGGCAGTAGAGCAAGGCCACTTTCGATGAACTTATACCTGAGGGTCGTCGGGATGCCGGCGACGGCAGGTTGGATCTGCGCACAATACTGCAGGGGGGAAGAAGGGTCGGAGGACCTCCCGAGCCGGCGTTGTGTCGGAGAGAACGACACGGGCAGAGGATCGGTCCCCTTCGGTAGCTGTGGGTTTCCTCCCTCAACGGCGATGACCGCATGAACGATGCACCTAGTCCTCTACACACACCAGCCGAAGGGATCCGTCCGGATCTATGACCAGCGGTGAGCAGAGAGAAGATGTCGCTACCGCTGTCTTGTTTAGATCTAGAGAGGATGAGTGAATGAAGAGAGCAACCCTAGTAAAGCAAGTGCTCAGGCCCCTACGTACATATATAGTGGAGTGATTATCTTTTTCTCTCCACAACAAGCGTTTCAATTTGTGTATGTGGCATTAAAGAAAAGAAACTCTCTATTTAAGGTGACTAACTGTACGACTCCTACTTACTACTAGTAGTAGTAGTATTGTTCACTTGTGCTCCCCGGCCCTCCAGTCATTGAACAACCACACGGGTGAATAAACATACAGTACTAGTATTTATATAGAACGAACAAGCTCAAACTATTTTTGCGTAGTTAAAACTTGAGAGCGGGGCTTTTCCCGGGCAGTACGTGTGGCAGTTTTCGCGAAGGCGGTTTGACAGAGAGGCGAGGAGGGTGAGGGTGTAGCGGATTCAACTTACTTACCGCTGGAAAGGTCGGGCTGTGCGATTTGACGACGCGTTACTGCTGGAAATACTTGTGATATGACTACTCACTATAGTCTTGAATTACTGGCGGTACGACCGGGGTGATGCCCCCCTTCCGTTCCGCACTCTAATCTGGTGCATGACACGTCAACCCGGATGCTGGCTCTCCCACATGTCGGCGAAGTACGTAGTAGTAAGAAGGAGCAAAGAATCATGCGGTATATACTAGTAGTATTACAACTCACGTCGGAGGAGTGCGAACCACGGCAGCCAGTGAATCAGCAGTAGAAAACAATGTGCTGATATGGCCATAAAAAACAATGTGCTACGGTCCAGATTGTAGCATGTACAATACTACTCCTCTTTGTTTGGATCACTGAGTTAGAGCTAGTTTGCGTTGAAATAGCCTCAAATTATCCAAACAGGAGGGGTTAGTTTGAGCTAGTTTGCTCTAACCCAGCTAAAAAACTAGCCCGGTGGAGAGGTTCTAATTGGGTTAGTTCTCCTCGGGCCCACTAAAAGAGAAATAAAAATATCTCCCCTGCCCGCACTAGATCGCTCCCTCCCCCCCCCCCCCCTCACATGACTCCTCTCTGTTCCCCATCGGGCCGCCCGCCCAAGCGCTGCTTCGCCGCTCGCCCTCTCTCTCCTCCGCCGCCCTCTCCCTCCGGCCTTCGACCATTAGTATCGTGTGCATGATACTAGTATTCCATTATGACCAGCCTAAGCAAAAGCTTGTCCTTGTCTGTGAGCGACCACGCGCATGGGCGAGGGAGAAGGCGTGTAGTAGTAAAATCAAGCTTCTCCTCGTTGTACGAGTTGACGCGACACATCATAGCACGGGCCCCACATGGTTGCCTCTAAACTTGGCTGAAAGACCCGCAGTGTACAATACTCCATTTGCTGCAACCTCTAACATTTACGCCACCACAAATTAAAAAATATATTCCTGTCTTGACCAGATGAGCATGCAAACTACAATCACTAGGATGACAGGTAGGGCCAGAAGATTATTTTAATAAAAAACGCATGGAGCTGACCCCAACGATTTTAAGCTTACAGGCACGATACACGCTATCCTAGACTACTCTACACATGAAACTGCCATACGAGCGTCCGGGCTGGGCTTGGCTCTTCGCCTCTTCGGGAAGTCGAACAATGATGGAGTACTACTGCAGTGGAGGAGTACTACAGTATACTTCTGGCCATCTGACACCGATTGAACTGCTGCATGTCCACCGCGTGCGGGAGGGAGAGCGTGTAGCGAACAAAAGCTTCTCCTAGTCCTGCCAGCCACCACGCTCATGGGCGAGGGAGGGACGCAGCTTCATTGACTTACTGCTCCTGCCTTTGCGTGTATGAAAGTGGGCCCAATAGGTGGGTGGCCCACTTGTCATGCAGCCAAAGGCAGGCGCGGTTAAGGCGAGAGGGCGTTGTAGTAATCAAACTTCTTGTTGTACGAGTTGACGCGACACATCAAGGCACTGCAATCGATATATTTCAATAATTTGTGTTTACCGATGCATTAATTACAATGCATGCATGCATGTCGTGACTCTCCTTTTGATACTTGCATGTGTTGATTTAATGCACCTTGAAGTAGTATGAATATGTGACGGTAAAGCTTTGTAATGCCCGACCCTAATAAAGCGAGAGATGCTTGTGCATTAGGAGGGCGAGTTCATGCAGACCGAGCAGGACCCGACGATGGAGCTCTCTGGTCTCGATAGACCTCACCTTGCTCCACTGCCCCTTGTGCCTCCGCCCCTTGAAGCCTCTAGTGTATGAGGTTTGAATACACCTCGTCTGTTCGGCTGATCGAGCAAGGTGCAGGTTTCTTGATTGATGTGATGTTCGATTGATTTGTGCAGTGTAAGGGAGGGTACCTGGCCTGCGCGGACTGCCGTGTCGAGCGCACCGGGAACTAGCAGTAGTGCCAGAAGTGCGAGCACAGCGGTGGCTTCGACGTGCGGAACACGAGGTGGACACAGTCCTCTCCTCGGTGAGGTTGGAGTGCCCGCACAAAGGTTGTGGGCTCTACGTCACTTACCACAAGCTCGCCGATCACTAGAGCGTGTGTCCGCTCGCGCCCTGCAAATGCCACATGCCCATCTGTGGCTATGAAGGCCGGCCGCCGGCGTTCCCCCACCACATTAGCACCGTGCATCCCATGCACGTGCATAGGATCCAGTACGTCAAGGTGCTCCAGCTTCAAGTGCCACTGTCGGAGCCACGACTCTTGCTATTCACGAAGGAGGACAGCCGCACGTTTTTCTTGGTCGGCAGCGTGCTCAACATCGGTGCGCCCATCGCCGTGTCGGTCGTCTGCATCAGAGCGGGGTCGTCCATACTGCCGCACTACGTGGCCAAGCTATAGGTGAACGGCCCGCCGGAGGAGCCCAAAGGCAGGACCGACACCGTCAATGTGGAAATGGAGGTGACAAGCAGCAAGGATCCCGGTGACATCGCCGTGCACGAGCTGACCTTCTTCACAGTTCTGCCCAAGCTGCTGGCCGGGGCTAAGCTGGTGCCCCTCCAAATTCAGATTGAGAAGCTCACGTCCTAAATGATTATATAATGCCTCCTATTTATCTTAGTAATATGCTAATATAGGGGTTAGCTCGGTCTACTTTAGCTTAAGAGATGGTGGGATTTGGTGGCGATGCAGCAATTACTTCGACATCAGATCAGCAGTTAAAGTAATTTCCAACAGTCGAACGGATATTTTGTGTCTGTTGGATATAAAGATCCTTTGGGTAAAAAGTATAACAGCTTATAAGAATTAAGTATAACAGCTTATATGCTTGTTTGTTCAGGAAGTGTTGCATACTTGTGCGAGTTGACGCGACACATCAAAGTAGTACTACTAGTAGTAGTACTCCCTCCAATCCTAATTTCTCTGCGCATCAGGCTGGTCATAGTGGGAGTAACATAGGTAGTAACATAGATGCCACATAAGCAAAAATGATGAGGTGGCAAGTAATTAATGAGGAGAGAGGTAAATAGAGTAACATAATATGTTACCATCACATAGCCTTTTCCAATGCAAAAGGAGTCTACAAAGTAATAAATGAAGACATCTAGTACTATGTTATCACATATATGACACTACCCACTATGAAGGTACTAGTAACATAGACTAGTAAGTAGTCTATGTTACTCACCACTATGACCAGCCTAAGTCGAGGCGCGGATACCAATGAGGGCCTGGTTGTGTCTATACTTGGACAACTCACCCGACTGCATGCGCACCACGCAGACGAAGCTCGTGTCGTGTTGGTGCCGTGTGCGGCCCGCACATTAACCAAAACCTCACGCCTCCATCTAAGCCTCCGCGTTTTAAACTTCTCAATCTCAAGGCCAAGGAGCAACGTGAAACCTATGATAGAGCCAATCAGATGGTTGAGAACACTACAATTCGTAGCTACAGATGCGTGTGTGAGAGAGGGCGAGTGCATGCGTGCACCTCTTCTCTTCCTGTATAACATACTAAACTCAGAGTACAAGTGTATGTGGGTGGCATCGACCTAGGGAGCAGAGATCGTGCATGCGAGAAGTTCCGAGAGATAGGAGTAATGCGTCTGAAAAAAAAGACTAGTCTATAGCGAGCCACGAGGCTATTCCTGTCGAATGCCCCAATAAGCGTAAGATATGTATCCGACGGTGCCAGTTATTGCACGTACACAGCAGTAGAAAAAGAACTAGTACCATGGTATATGCTACACCATGGCCGAGAACACGTGCCCACGTTATGCCAACCGGGAATAGTGCCGCACTTCGAAACTAAAACCGTCAATAAATTTTAAGCGCGTCTCGTCACATTCCAAATTACTACTACTACCACGCTATATTTAATTGCAAACCTGTTCACACCGATCACAACCTACTCCCTCTGTCATCATCTTAGGTTGTGCACCATGACCAAGGAGGAGGGAAAAACGAGAGAACTTAATGTTTATTTGCTAATTAATAGCATTGCATGCAATGAACTAACCACTGCATGTCATGTTTGGTAGTCTCAAGTCATCAAAAGCATGCACACCCACATCTCTTATTGGTTGATATGTCAAGAAAAAATAAACGAGGTAGAAGTTAATGCACCGCGCCTAAGTGTTTTGGGATTATTTGGTTTTCGTAAGATGACTTACACACCTAGACGGAGGGAGTAAACAGTTTCCCACTTAGGAGTGTATTAGTACTCGGTTATAAATACTACTACGCCAAGATGACTGCACATTCCTCCTCAACTCCTCATCCACAAAAACAAACAAGTCATTCAACATCCTTCCCTTGCGTCTGCCATGGCCAGCGTGAGTTCTCGGTTGAGAGATTACCACCAGGGAGAGGCGAGCATGGAAGCGGAAGCAGGAGAAATGTCCCGCCTCCCTTGAAAGCAGCCGACATGTCCCGTCGCACGAAAGTAGTAGCACAGAGGTCCTGCTGCACCGCCAAAGCAGCACGGAGGTCCTGCCATGCCGTCGATGTAGCAGACTGCTCCGGCCGCGCCACGGAAGCAGCAGAGATGTCCCTCCGCGCCGCAAATGCAGGTGAGATGTCCGACCGCACCGCGGTGGCCTAGGAAAATGTCTCGCGGGCAGGCGATGACTCTTACAGGCGCATGCATGCGATCATCCATAGCAAGATGGATCAGATCACCGGCTGGGTGAGGTTGCAGGACAACATGAAAGCCTCATTTGAACAGGCTACCGGTGTCATCCGGCAACTAAGGGAGGGCAATGAGAGGCTCTGGGCTGAGCACGACCTGCTGAGGTCGAAGATCGTCCGAAGTGCAGAGCAGCAGGAGGAGACCAGTGCCTTGTTGAAGAGGACCAGCGTCATCGCCAAGAAACTTCTGGACAAGAATGACATGCTCCGCATCGAGCGCCAAAGGCTGGTGGAGGAATCCGTGGATGCTCTCAAGAAGCATCTTGAGGACACAACAGAGCTCATCGTCGCTCATCGTGGAGACTAGTTCCCGCAGCCTGCAGCAACGCATCAAGAAAGTAGAGATCAGTGAGCCATATCGTTGTCTTCCTTCTTCTTTTGCCTTTCGGGCGTAGCCGCATGTGGCTTTTTTAATTATCTTCCTAATTATGTAAGACAATTATTATCCACTGTTGTCGTCCTTATATATTCATCAGTCTTGCTATAAGTCGCAGTAGATGCTATATAGGTCCGTCGGGTCTTACATCAAGATCCGTGCAAAAATTTCGTTTCAGATTTTCTTTTCTCTACTCTTATAAAAAACGAGTTGGTGATGATGGTGTGCCTGCCATCCTGTAATATAGACCATCCGATCTATATCAGATGGATAGAAAGCAAACTATGACAATTTTACAAAAGATACCCGCACCTATCTCCACATTTACAGACAAGGCCTTGCCTCGTTCATAAATCCTTATCTCCCACAACCTCATTCTTTGAGCAATTAAAAGGAAGTCTGGAACAATCCAGCATGGTGGCTCTTTATGCTTTGCCGGGCCGTCCATCCACTTGCCTCCGCCCAGTCCGACCACCAGTCACCACCACGCTTCACTCCTCCTCACCTTATCTCTCATCTTACATTTTTTTGATGAAATTGTCGAGATACCAGTTTTCCGATAAATTCTCGAGATATCAGTAGTTTTTACACATGGGATTACTCCTGCATGGGTCAATCACAACAGGTGTTCTGTAAAGAAAATGCATATTGATGTTCCATGCAATGCACGAGCATCTTGCTAGTTTCTCTCTTAAATCTCAGTCGAGGGAGACATAGCCACACCATTAAACAAAGGCTCGGGCGCCATTAATGGAGACCTTGGGAGAGAGTTGGACGGCAGATGGAGGTCAAAGGGCTCTCCTCCCGATAAGCACACACAGGGGTCTGATCGCACGCCTCCCGTACTCAAATAGCTACCCTGCATCATGCCTCCTAGCTAATAAAAAAGGGGACACGTGGCTCCACGTAAATGGTAAATAGAACGCCCACAGTTTCAATAATACTTGTGTTTCCCATTGTAATGTGACAACACTTGTTCCAAAATGACTTTGTTGATTGTTAATGTGTGCGCCTTCGCAAATCAGACAGCAAAATTACCACAGCATGTCGGTGCCATATCATGACACCAAGCCAATTTTCATGATTTTCATGCGTGTTTTGGATTTACAGGAATTAAAAAACCAAGTTTCTCAATGTTTCCAGCCAAGCCACGATGCCCAGATGTTTGAATTTCATTCCCATTTATTGCATGGGACCTAAAAATTTACCCGAGGATACACATGTGATTTTTCAACCAAATTTGGTGCACTGGAGCATGTGCTTGTATTTTCAAATTTGAATTATGCACACAAAGGTGACACGTTCCCTCTCAGAACCACGAGCCCTCTTGAGAGAATCTCGGGTTTGCAAGAAGCTTATACCAAAACTTGTTCCTATTCGGCCAATTTTTTTACCACAGCATGGTATTACCATGACATGAGACCATGCCGAGTTTCAGGATTTTCAGGCGTGTTTTGGATTTACAAGAATTTTAAAACCAAGTTTCTCAATGTTCTCGGACGAGCCACGATGCCCAGATGTTTGAATTTCATTCCCATTTCTTGCATGGGACCAAGAAATTCACCCGAGGACACACATGTGATTTTTCAACCAACTTTGGTGCACAGGAGCATGTGCTTGTAGTTCAAATTTGAATTATGCACATTAAATGACCAGAAACTGAATTAATGTATAAAAAAGGCCGAACGAACCCGGAATAATTCCAAAATTTAACAGGGCACTCATGTAGTTGTATGTTGCCTCTGTAAAGAAACTCACGGGGGTCAGCGTATATCGTTCCGCACTCAAAGGTGACATGTTCCCTCTCAGAACCACGAGCCTTCTTGAGAGAAGCTCCGGTTTGCAAGAAGCTTATACCAAAACTTGTTCCTATTCGGCCAATTTTTTTACCACAACATGGTAGTACCATGACATGACACCATGCCAAGTTTCATGATTTTCAGGCGTGTTTTGGATTTACAAGAATTTGAAAACCATGTTTCTCAATGTTCTCGGTCAAGCCACGATGCCCACATGTTTGAATTTCATTCCCATTTCTTGCTGGGACCTAGAAATTCACCCGAGGAGACACACATGTGATTTTTCAACCAACTTTGGTGCACGGGAGCATGTGCTTGTAGTTCAAATTTTAATTATGCACATTAAATGACCAGAAACTCAATTAATGTATAAAAATGCCAAACGAACCCGGAATAATTCCAAAATTTAACAGGGCACTCATGTAGTTCTATGTTGCCTCTGTAAAGAAACTCAAGGGGGGCAGCGTATATCGTTTCACACTCAAAGGTGACACGTTCCCTATCAGAACCACGAGCCTTCTTGAGAGAAGCTTCGGTTTGCAAGAAGCTTATACCAGAACTTGTTCCCAATCGTACAATTTTTTACCACAACATGTTAGTGCCATGACATGACACCATGCCAAGTTTCATGATTTCCAGGCGAGTTTTGGATTTACATGAATTTTAAAACCAAGTTTCTCGATGTTCTTGGCCGAGTCACCACGCTAAGATGTTTGAATTTGATTCCCATTTCTTGCATGGGACCTAGAGATTCACCCAAGGACACACATGTGATTTTTCAACCAACTTTGGTGCACCGGAGCATGTGCTTGTAGTTCAAATTTGGATTATGCACATTAAATGTCCAAAACTCAATAAATGTATAAAAAAGGCCAAACGAACCTGAAATAATTCCAAAATTTAACAGGGCACTCATATAGTTCTATGTTGCCACTGTAAAGAAAATCTGGGGGGAGGCAGCGTATATCGTTTCACACACAAAGATGACACGTTCCCTCTCGGAACCACGAGGCTTGTTGAGAGAATCTCCGGTTTTGCAAGAAGCTTATACCAAAACTTGTCCCAATTCAGCCAAAAAATATACATATGAAAACAGGGTTTAGATTATCCCGAACATATCGCTACCTAGACCAATGTACTCTGAATTGAATTCAACATAAAATGGATACAAATATTTGAATTGGAGATCATATGGTACATGTAGTTCATAGTGAAATATGATTACTGCTATATGCATGTTTTTTGTTATCAAGATAATACTTAAATGATTGTATAACTTCACAAGAATCATATTCAAATAAGGAAAATTGATTCAAATTTAGTCCATATGGTAGACGACAATATATATGTTCATAGGGTGGAGTAAAATGTTCATATATGATGGAAGATCAAAATGTAGGACTACATCCATTATAAACCGCAAGGTCGCCT
Organism: Aegilops longissima; assembly: GCA_021605205.1. Classification (NCBI taxonomy): domain Eukaryota; kingdom Viridiplantae; phylum Streptophyta; class Magnoliopsida; order Poales; family Poaceae; genus Aegilops; species Aegilops longissima. Next base: position 275,221,672 of record CM038679.1, read on the forward strand.
AACGATATATTCGAATTCAACATAACGTGGATTCAAAAATTGAAATTCAAGATCCTGGCATTTGTAATCATATAAAAAGGGAGATGACTCTTTCTTTTGGTGGGAATTGATTTGTTTTTTGGTGTTGTTGAGGGAAGTGCGAATCGATTTGATCTTGTCTGGTGTCGTTCTCCGATTTTTTACATTTTTCTTGTAGTTTTTTCAATGACAACTATAGCAATATAGTAAAAGGGGACATGACTCTCTTGTGTCTTGTATGAATTGTTTTTTTTGTACACGTAAGTTTGTTCTGTCAAACAAGGAATCCGTGCCTTGTTATCCCGAAATTTTGAAGCTTGAGTATCTTTTGTCTCATCTGCTTTGAAACTCCTGGCTCTTCAACCCGCTCCGCGCCTTGTTATCCCGAAATTTCGACATGCGCGAAAACTCCCTCCTCATCTGAAATCGGTCCCGCAGCCTAGACACGCGAAATCCCCCTTCTACCCCTCAGCCAGAAATGCTGGCTCGACATCGCGGTGTCAAAACTGATGGGGGTACGCTGGTAACTTACCCTACATTTCAGACAAGCGTGTCCCTAAGCCATGGCTCCCCCTACCTTCCCCTTCGTCCCCCGATTCGTACACCGAGGCCGCCAAAACCCGCAAAACCCCATGCTCCTTCGTCGGCCTCCCAACCGCCGCCCAGCCGGAGACTCTTCCCCGATGACGCCATCCGCTGCAACAGCTCGCCGTCGCTCATCCACCGCACCGGATGAGGATCCGTCGTTGATCTTGTTGTCCCGCCGGATCAGCCGCCCCGTCCTCCACCTCCAAGGAGTTGCCCCGATGTTCACCATGTCTATAGCGCCACCTCCATCCCCACAGCATCATCTTGACCTGCCCCACCGGAACCGCAACACCCTCACCAATTCCTTCGATGAAGCCGATGCCCACTCAGTGCCACCAAGGAGGTTCTACACTCAACGCTGCATTTTATCTTGTATTCAATCTCATGGGGCTTCCGGTGCTCGATACCGAGCAACCATGGCGGGTCTCCATCGACGGCATCGTCGCCGGCCACTTCGTCCATGGCATCTATCCCCCATATCGTTGCTTCCTCGGCGACGACTTCCACACCGGCACTAGCTGTAGCTGCTCTGGCTCTCGCTCGTGCTGCTGCTCCGGCTCTCACTCACGCTGCGGCTCTTTTCTTGCTGTCGGTCGTGCTGCTGCACTGCTCTGGCTTTCATTCGTGCTGGTTCTCCTCTCTGCTATTGCTGTTGGTAGCGCTGCTGCTCCGCTCTTGCTCTCTTTCGTGCTACTGCTGTACTCTTGCTCTCGCTCACGCTGCTACTACTGCTGCGCGACCTTTGGCATCTACAGGAGTTGCTGCTTTAGCACTCGCTCGCGGTGCTGCTGCACGACTTGCTCTCTGCTAGTGCGTTCCCTGCTAGAGCATCTACTCATTTAGATCACTGCTTCTCTGCTACTAGTGCTCGAATGCCCTAAACATCTATTGCAATGCTCTGCTACTAGTTCAATCAGTTTCGACAATAAAATTCAGTTTATTTGTAAAGTTTAGTTTCTTGATTAAGTTGAGTGAACAGTATTTACAAACATCTGTTGGAGCGGCTGGCCGCGGTGATGCGTTTACATCTAGCACTTTTTGGTGATGTATTTTACATCATCTATTGTAGATGATATTAGAGTCCCACTTCATATTAACGTTGTCTGTCTTGTCCTGCTTCAGCCTCATTTCCGTACACCTCATCAAAGCTGCTCCAACGATGGAACCGTCGATCACAGCGGAGCAGTACCCTCAGCATCGTTTACAGAGGCCTCAGATCTTCTTCCCCGCCTCCGACAGTCACACAAGCATCACTATCCTCCACGTCCAACCAAATGATGCTGAGGTCGATAAGGCTATGCCAAAGAGGTTGTACACTTGTTGCATCACTTTGTTACTCTACATTCATGTCGATCCCTCAGGGATCCTTTGCTATGGAACTATTATGGTACTACTATTCGTGCCTTTGGTTAGAAGGAGTGGAGCAAAGCAAAACTGGAGGATTTTTTTTCCTTTGGTGTCTCTTTCAAAGAAAAAACGTAGGAATTTTAATATCCACTTGGACGTCCTTTTCAAATTAATATGCATGAAGAACATGACTAATTGCATTACTGGCATAATAAGATTCTTATTTTTTTTTCATTTTCACGTGGTTTGACTTTAATTTGACCATGTTTCTCCATTCCTGTGTTCTTCCAATTCATGTGAACCAAACACCCAGGTTGACAGAAATCCTATGTTTCTAAATGCTTAGTTTTGCACGTGCATTCCTATCCTACTCCTGTGTTTTTCCTGTTCCTGCGTTTATAGAATCCTCCAATTCTAAGGAGCCCTTACAGATATACTTCATTTTCAGATAGGCGTCAAAGAAAACTCTGTGTGTTATGTCCTGCTCCTGCCGTGCCATCATCCACCCCACCTGAGGTGCACCATCGACAGAAATGTTCAATGCAGCAGAGATTCCCCCTGTAGACTTTCTTTCGCTGCCTCAAATCATCTTCCCCGTTGCCGGCAGCCATGCCAACTGCATTACCATCATTGACTGAGCAGATGAACCTGAGGACTACACAGTTCCGGAAGAGAGGTCGCAGTCTTTTGTGTTTGCTTACGTTATACATCGGTTATTATTACCTGCTACTTTATCATTTAAACTTGAGTTTTAAAATGCCCATGGGTCTTATATCGAGGCAGCAATGAATAGTATATGTCTACTATCTGGTTCATCTGGGGTCTTCTATGTGGCTCATGTTGGGTGGGAAACAAACAGTAGATGATCCATTCTCTATCTTTTTAAAAATGAAGCTATAATCTACCTGTTATCATTGGTTTTGTATCTATCCACTCGTTTGCTACCATTAGTCTTGATTTCTGCATGCACCCCTTAGGCCTTACAAAATCTAACTATTTTTTTATTATGCATGTTTATTGTACACAATCGTACTGAACATGCAGAGAAAAAGAGAAGACCGTTGCGTGGGAATATAATGTCATGCAGACAGCGCTCCATGGTGGGCGAAGTGCCCCCCTCCCACCATTCCAGATTGTATTCCAGAGGAAGGTAACTGTTCAGATGGGGATTCAGAGGGAGCCGACCACTCCTATTTACCACCTGAGGTGTTTGCTCTAACCTGGCATGCTGTTGTTGATCATATCATGCATATGGCGCCTCGCATTGCTTACATTATACATCTTATATGTCATCAACTTAGTTTAGATTTGTTTTGTGTGAATACCACTTTTTTGGTTTCTATATCATACTCCCACCATTCCTAAATATTTGTCTTTTTAGAGATTTGAACAAGTGACTACATACGGAGCAAAATGAGTGAATCTACACTCTAAAATATGTCTATATACATCTGTATGTGGTAGTACATTTGAAATCTCTAAAAAGACAAATATTTAGGAACGGAGGGAGTATATGGGAATTATGCAATGCCATCTTCTTTAGCCAGGCATCATATACATGAATCATGCAATGCCATCTTGTTTAGCCAGTCATCGTATATGTGAATTGTATCATGCCATATTTTTTTCATAATATATTCCATTTGTCAACAATGTTTATACATTCATCTACTCTTCCTGTGCACCAGCCATTTGAGTCGGTCATGGGAAAATCTGGAGTGAAAACAAGGTCTTCGAGCGATCGATGTGCTACTGTCGATGCAAATTTCTTGCTGATTCTGAGATAGCTCCTCGAGAGGAGGATTCAAAGACAGATGACGGTAGTATCCCCGAGGTGCATGCTCTAACTTGGCAGGGTTATATTGCTCATATCATGCATATGGTGTCTTGCATTGCCATGCCATCTGCTTAGATTAGACATGCTTTGTGTGAATGCCTCATGTTTGCTTTCTATATCAAATATGTGAATTATACAATGCCATGTTTTTCAGCCGATTATCATATATGTGAATTATGCACCGCCATGTAGCCGGCATCATATATGTGAATTATTTGATGTCATCTTTTTTCATTCGTATTCCATTTGTCGACAATCTGTATATTGAACTACTCTTCATGTGTATCAGCCATTTGAGCGGTTATGGAATAATCGGGAGTGAAAACAAGGTCTTTAGAGCAGGCAATGGTACTGTTGAAGCATATATCTCGATGGTTCTGAGGAGCTCCTCGGAGGAGAATCGAGAGCAGATGACCAGTCCTATATCCCACCTGAGGTGTATGCTCTAAGTTGCAATGTTTATATTTATCATATCATGCATATGGTGTCTTGCATTGCTTAGTTTAGACATCATATGCACAATATTGAATTCCATATGCTTAGTTTAGAGATCATACATGTGAGTGCCAGCTGCTTAGTATATGAATCAATTATGTCAATTGTATCATGCCATCTTGTATACTTAGACAACATGTATGTGAATTATTTCATCCCACCCTATTTTAGAAAGACATATATAGTTTTGCCATGTCATCCTGTTTAGATACTTGTAACATCCCAAATTTTCAATTTGGATGTTATACATAGGTCATAATATGCATATCATATTTTATTTGCATTTTGTTTGTGATCCTTGAAATATTAAGCAACTCAAGGACCCACGGAGAGAGTTGGGGATCATTCATTTTCATATTTGAATTTTCTCAAATTTGAAAACAGGATCATTTTGGTTTAAATAATTTTTCTCTCCGAAATAATTCCAATATACAAATAAAAGAGAGGAGATAAAATTACTTCTCCAAAATAAAAGAAATATTGGAAGAAAAATGTTAAAATCAAATAAATATTTTATTTGGAATTTTATTGCTATTTTATTTGAATTACAAAATATGCATTTTTCAAAACTATATTTTTTAGGCCCGAAAAATGTTCACTTTGTTCTAAATATTTTATTTAGACGGAAAAATTGTTCTTCACATTTTTAGAATTTTTTATATATATTTATTTAGGATTTTTCTTTTGGCGGAATTTATTTAAAAAAATATTTCGCGGCCGAACAGGGCCGACCCAGCCGCCTCACCGCCTCCCCGAGCCGTGCCCGCGCCGGACTCCGGCGAGAGTCCGGGTCACCGCTGCCCCGCGCGCCCCTTGCCCCAAGTCGGAGCCCCCCCGGGCCCCTTTATAAATGCCGCCGCTGAGCCCTCTCGCCTCCACCACCGCCGCCGCCGCTGCAGCCGCCGCCACCGCGTGCCTCGACGCCTACGGCTGCTGCCGCCGCCGCGCCGCCGCCGCCTGCGTGCCGCCCCACAAGCAGCCAGCGCGCGCCGCCGTCATGCCGCCGCCACGCCACCTTCGCGGATCACGCCGCCGCCCGCCGAAATCCCGCCGCCGCCGTTGACTTCGTCGCCGCCATTTTTTCCGGTTTAGGTATAAACCGTTCGGTTTTTAAAAAACCCTAGTTTGGTTTTTATTAGATCAGTTTTCTCGGTTTAGTTTATTTTTTGAACGTTCGTTCATTAGTTCGTTTTAACGAACGAATCCGTTCATTTGCCTCTGTTAGCGGACGTTCGCGCCGTAGTCTTTTTCCTTTTATTTTATTTTCGGCCAGGGACCTATCCGCGATTATTTTTATTGAAGATTAGCCCATGATCTTCAAACCCTCGCAACCTTTTAACCGTTCGTCCAAATCCAGTGAAACCAACGCCTAAATCTTCGTCTCGGGCCCCTCTTTCCGGTTAATCAACTTGAACAAGGTTTGGATAATTTAAAATTTCGTTTCAAGCAGATTTGAATTCGAAACTTCTGTTGATCATAGTTTCAGTTCCGTACCTCCGGTTTGATCGATTCTTTCGAAACTCTTCAGTTGAACTTTCAGATTGGATCTTATTATTTGAGTTTTACCCTTGCATCTATCCTTAAGTGCTTATGTATGCTATTGTTTGTTTGCGATAGAATTCCCGGAGTGCGAAGCGTGCTACTACGAGTCTCTAGGGTTTGCAGATCGTCAGCAAGGCAAATAACACATTGATCATAGTTCTTTATTACCCAGTTTTTATGCATTAGTTACAATCCTCAAACACTGAATGATTAGGATGTGATTAACTTGTGGGTATTGGGAAGTAGATGATGAGGTAGAACCTATTGCCCTTTATTTCAAACCATGGGAGTTACTTCTGCGTTATGCTTATACTGCTATGCTATGCTCGTAGACGAGGATTGGTTGAGTGATTCATGACAGATGTGAGATCATTATGAATTAAGGGTTTATTTAAGGTGGCTACTTTAATACACATCTGGGTGCATTGTTTGTGGGCACCTGGGGAATCCAGTGTTGTCAAAGGAGATCCCGGGGCATCTGTGTGATCATCCTATGGTTCGCCACCCAGGCTCAAAGGGATCATAAGATTATTCATGCTAGAAACTTTCGTGTGCAGCCACAAGCCATTATGGGCTCTGGCATAGTTGAGTATGTTGTGTGATCTCTTTCAGTGGTAAACTAGCAGATGTAGGGGATGTAGGTGGTACGGTTTACCCATCGAAAGTCCGTTTCTCAAACACCATGTAGTGCGAGAAATCCAACGGAGGAGATCGAGTCTTGTGGGGAAAAGTGCGCAAACCTCTGCAGAGTGTACAAACTAATCATGATTAGTCGTGTCCCCGGTTATGGACATCTTGAGTATCTGGTTCTTGAATTATCATGTTGGTCTCATCACTCTTAATTAATTTGTTGGGTTATTGATTATTAATTTTGGTTTGAGATGGGGTTTCCATTCTAAAGTTTTTTCAACAAACTTTGTAGTTAAATAAAATATATTCCTTTGTTGTAGGAAAAAACTGGCTTTTCGCAAAAACATTATAACCATAGAGCCTCCACCAGCCAAATATGCATGTAGTGATAGCACTTATTCTGTTCATTGCTCTACTATGTTATTTTGCCAGCATATTCCATGTGCTGACCCGTTTCAGGCTGCAACATGTCATGTTGCAGAATTTTCAGACAAAGAGTAAGGTGCGCTAGGTCGTTGTCGTGCACTCAGCTATGCCGTTGGAGTTGATGGACTCACTTTATCTTCCAAGTCTTCTGCCGTTATCGTATTTAGATGGCCTTAAGCCATATTTATTGTAATAAGTTCTCTTTTGAGACATTGGATGTAATAAGTGTGTGATTGCACTCTGTTATAAATCCTTCAAGTACTGTGTGTGTCAGCATTACCGATCCAGGGATGACACTTATGCACAGAGATCTGACCGTTTGAGGTCGGATCGCTACAAGATGGTAGCAGAGCACACGCTGATTGTAGGACACGACCACTAAGATAAGCCATAGGTAACTCTTCTCTACTCATTTCTGACTCCTCTCCATTTTCCACTCTATAAGATGGCATACTCAAGGAACAAGTTTGCTCAATCGGATGAAGACACACCTTTTGGACGTCACTTGAAGGAAGTCACTAGGTACCTGAACATCCGAATACCAAGCTTCACCGGAACCTACACCGCCACTTTACCAGAAGAGGAGCGTTGGATGATTCGAGTTAAAGTTCCAGGAAGGACATTCACGCCAGTTACTGAGCCCATAGAGTTTTCCTTTGATGCACCAACCTGGAGTCTAGGTAAGAGCATGGCAGCCCACATCGCCATGGGACGCATCGGCGAAGTTTACCACAAGGATCTTAAGGACACCATCTATTAGATATGTGGGCGCCGAGATGAGCAATGGGAGATGATCAGCACCAGGAGGGACAAGTCCATTGCAGCTTTCATCCAGGAGTTAAGCCAGCACATTCGTCGCCAGGAGAACCAAATGTGTGCAAGCATGATAGATCTGAAGAAGGTGATGACCAGGAACTTGGAGCTTGAAGAGGAACTCAAGTCTACACGCGACGGATACGAGGAGGAAATCGCAATACTAGTGGAGAAGAATGACGACCTGACGAGGAAGCTAGGAGTATTCACGGGAGACCCCACGCCAGGAGGATATGACGACCATCCCGAGGACTACATCATCATCAACGACACCGACTCCGACCCCGACAGTAGTGATGATGATTACGAAGACGAAGCTGGAGCAGATATCATGGAGTCTTCCACCGATCAAAATTTCTATATGACCACCATATTATCAGTAGTATTCCCCTATGTATATAGTAGTAGTCCGGACACTTTTGTAATGATAGTTAGATCGTTTGTATGCCCTTGTTTGAATTGAGTAGTGTGATATGAATGTGTTTGTCTCATGTGCATATGGGTAGTGCTTTCTCACTAGACCTCACTCTATTCTAATATCTCCCCTCTAAACCCATCAGATGCCTCCAAGACGTGACCCCGAATTTGTCTTCCCATCGGACCTCACCCAGTTGATCCAACAGTAGAATGCCTTGATGCAGTTGTTAGTCCAGAACCAAGGCAACAACAACAACAACCCACCGCCACCACCACCAATTGACAACTTAGCCTGTTTGCTAAGGTTGCAACCGCCGGTGTTTTCTAGTAGCACTGAGCCGATAGTTGCTAATGACTGGCTACGTAGGATTGGAAGGGAGTTGACCACCGCAGGTTGCACGGATGCTGAGAAGGTGTGTTTTGCCGCACATCAATTGGATGGACTCGTAGCCTCATGGTGTGAGAATTACACAGCCACTTTCCCCACAGCCAATGTCACTTGGGAGCAGTTTCAGCAAGCATTCCACACTGCACATGTCTCAACTGGATCTATGAGCATGAGGAAGCGTGAGTTTCGCAACTTATGCCAGGGAAATCATACTGTGGGGCAGTAAGTGGATAAGTTCAGTAAGCTAGCTCGCTATGCCCCGGGTGATGTGGCCACAGATGCCGCAAAGCAGGAGAAGTTTATGGAAGGGCTAAATGATGAACTAAGTATGCAGTTGATGGTAGCGACATTTGCTAACTGCCAGGAGTTGGTAGACAGGGCTCTTATGATTGAAGGGAAGCAGAGGCAGATAGAGAGCCGCCAAAAGAAATTTTGGACAAGGGAAGTATAACTCTGGAGCAGCACAGAAACCTCGTTTTACTCCTAACCCGGGAGGATTTACCCATAACCATGGAGGACACACCCATAATGGAGGAAGTTCGCATAACCACAGTGGCCCCAGGAATGGAAATGGGAATGGAGCAAGCAACAACCAGAACCGTTCCAACCCAGCAACACCCGCTAAGAAGGATCTGAGTCATGTCACATGTTACAAGTGCGGGAAGACTGGGCACTACGCCAACGATTGTTCTGAGCTGAAGAATGGCAATGGGAATGGAAGCTCTGGGAAGAAGCCCAATCCCTTCACCAGAGGTCAGGTGAACCACATCAAAGTGGAGGAGGTTGAAGATCAGCCTGACGCGGTGATTGGTAAGTTTTTGGTTAAGTCATTTACTGCACTCGTTCTTTTTTATACTGGTGCATCACATTCATACATATCAAGGGGATTTGTGGACAAGTATAAGTTACCCACCTTAGCCCTTAGGTCACCCATGTTAGTAAGCGCGCCAAGAGCAAAGTATATGGTCAGCCGATGGTGTGATCAGTTATTCGGTTACCCTTAACCATTGGCAGCCATGTTTTCCCCTCGGACCTAATAATTTTGGAGTCACAAGGATTGGATGTGATACTAGGTATGGATTGGCTATCGAAGTATAGAGGAAACATTGACTGTGCTAGTAAGACGATACTTCTCACCACCCCGGAGGGAAAAAGGATCAAGTATGTGTTCGGGAACGTAGTAATTTCAAAAAATTTCCTACGAACACGCAAGACCATGGTGATGGCATAGCAACGAGAGGGGAGAGTGTCCGTCCACGTACCCTCGTAGACCGAAAGCGGAAGCATTATAACAACGCGGTTGATGTAGTCGTACATCTTCACGATCCGACCGATCCAAGCACCGAGCGACGGCACCTCCGAGTTACGCACCGTTCAGCTCGATGGCGATCCCGGACTCGAACCAGCAAAGTGTCGGGATGAGTTCCGTCAACCGACGGCGTGGTGGCGATGTTGATGCTCCACCGGCGCAGGGCTTCGCCTAAGCTCATGACGATATGACTTCTCCGGCGCAGGCTTCGCCTAAGCTCTCTGACGATATGACCGAAGTGGAATATGGTGGAGGGGGCACCGCACACGGCTAAGGAGCGATCCGTAGATCAACTTGTGTGTCATGGGGTGCCCCCTGCCCCGTATATAAAGGAGCAAAGGGGGTGCGGCCGGCCCTAGGGAGGCGGCGCTGGAGGAGTCCTACTCCCACGGGAGTAGGACTCCCCTCTCCTAGTTGGAGTAGGATTGGGGAGGGAAGAGGGAAGGCGCGCCCCCTCTCCTTGTCCTATTCGGACTAGAGGGGGGGGCCTGCCTGCCTGGCGGCCCTTCCTCTTCTCCTTGTGGCCCATTAAGGCCCATATACCCCGGGGTTCAGTAACCCCGGTGTTAAATAACTTCTGTTTTCATTGGAACCCTTCCGAAGTCAAACATAGGCTTCAATATATCAATCTTTATGTCTCGACCATTTGAGACTCCTCGTCATGTCCGTGATCATATCCGGGACTCGAACAACCTTGGTGCATCAATACTTATAAACTCATAATGAAGCTGTCATCGAAGCGTTAAGCGTGCGGACCCTATGGGTTCGAGAACTATGTAGACATGACCTAGAACCATTCTCGGTCAATAACCAATAGCGGAACCTGGATGCCCATATTGGTTCCTACATATTCTACGAAGATCTTTATCGGTCAAACCGCATAACGACATCGTTGTTCCTTTGTCATCGGTATGTTACTTACCCGAGATTCGATCGTCGGTATCCAATACCTAGTTCAATCTCGTTACGGTAAATCTCTTTACTCGTTCGTAATACATCATCTCACAACTAACTCATTAGTTGTAATGCTTGCAAGGCTTAAGTGATGTGTATCACCGAGAAGGCCAGAGATACCTCTCAGGCAATCGGAGTGACAAAACCTAATCTCGAAATCGCCAACCCAACAAGTACCTTTGGAGACACTGTAGTACTCCTTTATAATCACCCGATTCGTTGTGGCGTTTGGTAGTACCAAAGTGTTCCTCCGTAAGCAGGAGTTGCATAATCTCATAGTTACGAGGAACATGTATAGGTCATGAAGAAAGCATTAGCAACATACTAAGCGATCAAGTGCTAAGCTAACGGAATGGGTCATGTCAATCACATCATTCTCCTAATGATGTGATCCCATTAATCAAATGACAACACATGTCTATGGTTAGGAAACATAACCATCTTGATTAATGAGCTAGTCTTGTAGAGGCATACTAGTGACTATCTGTTTGTCTATGTATTCACACATGTATTATGTTTCCGGTTAATACAATTCTAGCATGAATAATAAACATTTATCATGATATAAGAAATAAATAATAACTTTATTATTGCCTCTAGGGCATATTTCCTTGATCTCCCACTTGCACTAGAGTCAATAATCTAGATTACAGTAATGATTCTAACACCCATGGAGTCTTGGTGCTGATCATGTTTTGCTCGTGGAAGAGGCTTAGTCAGCGGTCTGCAACATTCAGATCCGTATGTATTTTGCAAATCTCTATGTCTCCCACTTGGACTTGGTCCCGAATGGAATTGAGGCGTCTCTTGATATGCTTGGTCCTCTTGTGAAATCTGGATTCCTTTGCCAAGGCAATTGCACGATATTGTCACAGAAGATCTTCATTGGTCCCGATGCACTAGGTATAACACCTAGATCGGAAATGAACTCTTTCATCCAGACTCCTTCATTTGCTGCTTCGAAGCAGCTATGTACTCCGCTTCACATGTAGATCCGCCACGATGCTTTGTTTAGAACTGCACCAACCGACAGCTCCACCGTTTAATAAAAATACGTATCCGGTTTGCGATTTAGAATCGTCGGATCGGTGTCAAAGCTTGCATCGGCGTAACCATTTCGACTAGCTCTTTGTCACCTCCATATCGAGAAACATATCCTTAGTCCTTTTCGGTATTTCAGGATGTTCTTGACGCTGTCCGATGATCCACTCTGGATTACTTTGGTACCTTCCTGCCAAGCTTACTGCTAAGCATCGTCGGTCTGGTACACAGCATTGCATACATGATAGAGCCTATGGCTGATGCATAGGAACATCTTTCATTTTCTCTCTATCTTCTTTGTGGTGGGCATTGAGTCGACTCAATCTTACACCTTATGTACAGGTAAAAACCTTTCTTTGCACGATCCATTTTGAACTTCTTCAAAACTTTATCAAGGTATGTGCTTTGTGAAAGTCAATTAAGCGTCTTGATCTATCTCTATAGATCTTGATGCCCAATATGTAAGCAGCTTCACGAGGTCTTTCATTGAAAACTTTTATTCAAGTATCCTTTTATGCTATCAGAAATTCTATATCATTTCCAATCAATAATATATAGTCCACATATAATATTAGAAATGCTCTGAGCTCCCACTCACTTTCTTGTAAATCTGAGGCTTCTCCAAAAGTGCATATAAACCCATATCTTTGATCACACTATCAAAGCGTTTATTCCAACTCGAGAGGCTTGCACGGACCATAAGTTGATCGTTGGAGCTTGCACACCTTGTTAGTACCCTTTGGATCGACAAAACCTTCTGGTTGCATCATATACAACTCTTCTTCTAGAAATCCATTCAAGAATGCAGTTTTACATCCATTTGCCAAATTTCATAATCATAAAATCGGCAATTGCTAACATGATTCGGACAGACTTAAGCATCGCTACGGGTGAGAAAGTCTCATCGTAGTCAACCCTTGAACTTGTCAAAACCTTTCGCAACAAGTCGAGCTTTGTAGACAGTTATATTACCATCGGCGTCAGTCTTCTTCTTAAAGATCCATTTATTCTCAATGGCTTGCCGATCATCGGGCAAGTCAACCAAAGTCCATACTTTGTTCTCATACATGGATCCCATCTCAGATTTCATGGCTTCCAGCCATTTTGCGAATCTGGGCTCACCATCGCTTCTTCATAGTTTGTAGGTTCGCCATGGTCAAGTAACATGACTTCGAATAGGATTACCGTACCACTCAGTGCGTATTTTACTCTGGTTGACCTCTGAAGTTCAGTAGTAACTTGATCTGAAGCTTCATGATCATCATCATTAGTTTCCTCACTAATTGGTGTAGTTGTCACAGGAACCATTTCTTGTGATGAACTACTTTCCAATAAGGGAGAAGATCTGATTATCTCATCAAGTTCTACTTTCCTCCCACTCACTTCTTTCGAGAGAAACTCCTTCTCTAGAAAGGATCCGAATTAGCAACGAAAATCTTGCCTTCAGATCTGTGATAGAAGGTGTACCCATGATCTCCTTTGGGTATCCTATGAAGACACATTTTTCCGATTTGGGTTCGAGCTTATCTGGTTGAAGTTTCTTCACATAAGCATCGCAGCCCCAAACTTTAAGCGACAACTTTGGTTTCTTGCCAAACCACAGTTCATACGGTGTCGTCTCAGCGGATTTAGATGGTGCCCTATTTAGCGTGAATGCGGCCGTCTCTAAAGCATATCCCCAAAGCGATAGCGGTAAATCGGTAAGAGACATCATAGATCGCACCATATCAAGTAAAATACGATTCTGACGTTCGGACACACCATTTCTCTGTGGTGTTCGGGTGGCGTGAGTTGCGAAACTATTCCACATTGTTTCAAATGTAAACCAAACTCGTAACTCAAATATTCTCCTCCACGATCAGATCGTAGAAACTTTATTTTCTTATTACGATGATTTTCCACTTCACTCTGAAATTCTTTGAACTTTTCAAATGTTTCAGATTTGTGTTTCATTAAGTAGATATACCCATATCTACTCAAATCATCTGTGAAGGTGAGAAAATAACGATACCCTTGCGTGCCTCAACATTCATTGGACCACAAACATCGGTATGTATGATTTCCAACAAATCAGTTGCTCGCTCCATAGTTCGGAGAAGCGGCGTTTTGGTCATCTTGCCCATGAAGCACGGTTACGCAAGTACCAAGTGATTCATAATCAAGTGATTCGAAGCCCATCGGTATGGAGTTTCTTCATCGTTTTACACGATATGACCTAAGCGGCGGTGCCACAAATAAGTTGCACTATCATTATCAAATCTGCATCTTTTGGCTTCGACATTATGAATATGTGTATCACTCTTGTCGAGATTCAACAAGAATAGACCATTCTTCAAGGGTGCATGACCATAAAGATATTACTCATATAAATAGAACAACCATTATTCTCTCGATTTAAATGAATAACCGTCTCGCATCAAACAAGATCCGGATATAATGTTCATGCTCAACGCGGCACCAAATAACAATTATTTAGGTCTAAAACTCATCCGAAGGTAGATGTAGAGGTAGCGTGCCGACCGCGATCACATTGACTTTGGAACCGTTTCCCAGCGCATCGTCACCTCGTCCTTTGCGATGCTCGTCTATTCCATAGTCCTGTTTGAGTTGCAAATATTAGCAAGAACCAGTATCAAATACCAGTGCTACTCGAGCTCTAGTAAGGTACACATCAATAACATGTATATCACATATACCTTTGTTCACCTTGCCATCCTTCTTATCCGCCAAATACTTGGGGCAGTTCCGCTTCGGTGTCGATCGCTTGCGGTAAAACACTCGATTTCAGGTTTAGGTCCAGACTTGGGTTTCTTCTCTTGATCAGCAACTTTCTTGCTGTTCTTTTGAAGTTTCCTTCTTCTTCCCTTTGCCCTTTTCTTGAAACTAGTGGTCTTGTTGACCATCAACACTTGATGCTCTTTCTTGATTTCTACCTCCATGCTGCTTTTAGCATTGCGAAGAGCTCGGGAATTGTCTTAGTCATTCCTTGCATATTATAGTTCATCACGAAGCTCTTGTAGCTTGGTGGCGATGATTGGAGAATTACATCAATGACACTATCATCCGGAAGAGTAACTCCCAGTTGAATCAAGTGATTATTATACCCGGATATTTTGAGTATATGTTCCTTGTGAACTACTCTCCTCCATCTTGCAGCTATAGAACTTATTGGAGACTTCATATCTCTCAATCCGGGCATTTGCTTGAAATATTAACTTCAACTCTGGAACATCTCATATGCTCCATGAGCGTTCAAAACGTCGTTGAAGACCGGTTCTAAGCCGTAAAGCATGGCACTTGAACTATTGAGTAGTCATCAGCTTTGCTTTGCGGAGCGTTCACAACTTCGGCTCGGCTCCTGCAGCGAGCTGTCACCCAGCGGTGCTTCGGGGCGTAATTTTACGTGCAGCAATGAGGATAATCCTCAAATTACGGACCCATCCGTGTAATTGCTACCATCATCTTTCAACTTTGCTTTCTCAAGGAACGCATTAAAATTCAACGGAACAACAAAGACGAGCCATCTATCTACGATAAACATAGACAAGCAAAATACTATCGGTACTAAGCTCATGATAAATTTAAGTTTAATTAATCATATTAAAACTCCCACTTAGGCAGACATCTCTCTAGTTATCTAAGTGATTCGTGATCCAAATCAACTAAACCATGTCCGATCATCACGTGAGATGGAGTAGTTTCAATGGTGAACATCACTATGTTGATCATATCTACTATATGATTCACGTTCGACCTTCGGTCTCCGTGTTCGAGGCCATATCTGTTATATGCAAGGCTCGTCAAGTTTAACTGAGTATTCTGCGTGCAACTGTTTTGCACCGTTGTAGATGGACGTAGAACTTATCACACCCGATCATCACGTGGTGTGCGGGTACTCTGAACTTTGGCAGCGGTGCATACTCGAGGAGAACACTTCTTGATAATTTTAGTGAGAGATCATCTTATAATGCTACCGTCAATCAAAGCAAGATAAGATGCATAAAGGATAAACATCACATGCAATCAATATAAGTGATATGATATGGTCATCATCATCTTGTGCTTGTGATCTCCATCGCGAAGCACCGTCATGATCACCATCGTCACCGCGCGACACCTTGATCTCCATCGTAGCATCGTTGTCGTCTCGCCAACTATTGCTTCTCGACTATCGCTCTGCTTAGTGATAAAGTAAAGCAATTACATAGCGTTGCATTTCATACAATAAGCGACAACCATATGGCTCTCGCGATTGCCGATAACTTCGGTTACAAAACATGATCATCTCATACAATAAAATATAGCATCACGTCTTGACCACATCACATCACAACATGCCTGCAAAAACAAGTTAGGCGTCCTCTACTTTGTTGTTGCAAGTTTTACGTGGCTGCTACGGGCTGAGCAAGAACCGTTCTTACCTCGCATCAAAACCACAGCGATAGTTTGTCAAGTTGGTGCTGTTTTAACCTTCGCAAGGACCGGCGTAGCCACACTCAGTTCAACTAAAGTGAGAGAGATAGACACCCGCCGGTCACCTTTAAGCAACGAGTGCTCGGGCGGTGAAACCAGTCTCGCGTAAGCGTCTGGCGTAATGTCGGTCCGGGCGCTTCATCTCACAATACCGCTGAACCAAAGTATGACATCTTTGGTAGCGGTATGACTTATATCGCCCACAACTCACTTGTGTTCTACTCGTGCATATGACATCAAAGCATAAAACCTGGCTCGGATGCCTTTGTTGGGAGCGTAGTAATTTCAAAAAATTCCTCACGAACACGCAAGACCATGGTGATGGCATAGCAGCGAGAGGGAGAGTGTCGTCCACGTACCCTCGAGACCGAAAGCGGAAGCGTTATAACAACGTGGTTGATGTAGTCGTGCGTCTTCACGATCCGACCGATCCAAGCACCGAGCGTCACGGCACCTCCGAGTTACGCACCGTTCAGCTCGATGGCGATCCCGGACTCGAACCAGCAAAGTGTCGGGGATGAGTTCCGTCAACCGACGGCATGGTAGCGATGTTGATGCTCCACCGGCGCAGGGCTTCGCCTAAGCTCATGACGATATGACTTCTCGGCGCGGGGCTTCTTCTAAGCTCTCTGACGATATGGCGAAGTGGAATATGGTGGAGGGGCACCGCACACGGCTAAGGGCGATCCGTAGATCAACTTGTGTGTCATGGGGTGCCCCCTGCCCCGTATATAAAGGAGCAAAGGGGTGCGGCCGGCCCTAGGGAGGCGCTGGAGGAGTCCTACTCCCAGGGAGTAGGACTCCCCCTCTCCTAGTTGGAGTAGGATTGGGGAGGGAAGAGGGAAGGCGTCGCCCCCCTCTCCTGTCCTATTCGGACTAGAGGGGAGGGGCGGCCTGCCCTGGCGGCCCTTCCTCTTCTCCCTTGTGGCCCATTAAGGCCCATATACCCCGGGGTTCAGTAACCCGGTGTTCGATAACTTCCTGTTTTCATTGGAACCCTTCGAAGTCAAACATAGGCTTCCAATATATCAATCTTTATGTCTCGACCATTTGAGACTCCTCGTCATGTCCGTGATCATATCCGGGACTCGAACAACCTTGGTGCATCAATACTTATAAACTCATAATGAGCATCATCGAAGCGTTAAGCGTGCGGACCCTACGGGTTCGAGAACTATGTAGACATGACCTAGAACCATTCTCGGTCAATAACCAATAGCGGAACCTGGATGCCCATATTGGTTCCTACATATTCTCTGAAGATCTTTATCGGTCAAACCGCATAACGACATCGTTGTTCCTTTGTCATCGGTATGTTACTTACCCGAGATTCGAT
This sequence comes from Aegilops longissima, assembly GCA_021605205.1. NCBI lineage: Eukaryota > Viridiplantae > Streptophyta > Magnoliopsida > Poales > Poaceae > Aegilops > Aegilops longissima. The sequence continues at coordinate 275,239,286 of CM038679.1, forward strand.
CGTCGGTATCAATACCTAGTTCAATCTCGTTACGGTAAGTCTCTTTACTCGTTCGTAATACATCATCTCACAACTAACTCATTAGTTGTAATGCTTGCAAGGCTTAAGTGATGTGTATCACCGAGAAGGCCAGAGATACCTCTCCGAGCAATCGGAGTGACAAAACCTAATCTCGAAATCGCCAACCCAACAAGTACCTTTGGAGACACCTGTAGTACTCCTTTATAATCACCCGATTCGTTGTGACGTTTGGTAGTACCAAAGTGTTCCTCCGTAAGCAGGAGTTGCATAATCTCATAGTTACAGGAACATGTATAGGTCATGAAGAAAGCATTAGCAACATACTAAGCGATCAAGTGCTAAGCTAACGGAATGGGTCATGTCAATCACATCATTCTCCTAATGATGTGATCCCATTAATCAAATGACAACACATGTCTATGGTTAGGAAACATAACCATCTTCGATTAATGAGCTAGTCTTGTAGAGGCATACTAGTGACTATCTGTTTGTCTATGTATTCACACATGTATTATGTTTCCGGTTAATACAATTCTAGCATGAATAATAAACATTTATCATGATATAAGGAAATAAATAATAACTTTATTATTGCCTCTAGGGCATATTTCCTTCAGTATGTATCCAGGCATGCGCCAAGGAGAACCCAAGTAAATTCCCTCCAAGGAGTTGTTCAGGAGGTAGTGCCTGTAGTGAAGGATTACCCAGATGTATTTCCAGAGAAACTACCAGGCATGCCGCCGGATCGAGACCTTGAGTTTTTGATAGAGTTGTTGCTAGGCACCGGACCGATATCGAAGAGACCATACCGGATGCCCACAAATGTCCTGCAGGAAATTAAGAAGCAGATTAAGGAGTTATTGGAGAAAGGTTACATTCGACGAAGTTCATCACCATGGGGAGCCCCAGTGCTTTTGGTTGAGAAGAAGGATGGATCTTTGAGAATGGTTGTTGATTATTGTGTATTGAATGAAGTAATGATCAAGAACAAGTACCACTGCCGACGATCAATGATTTGTTTGACCAGCTGCAAGGAGCTAAAGTGTTCTCCAAGATCGATCCGTGATCAGGATACCACCAGCTGAAGATTCAAGAAAAAGATATACCTAAGACAGCTTTCACCACAAGGTACGGGTTATATGAGTATACGGTTATGTCATTTGGATTGACTAATGCCCCTGCCTATTTCATGAGTATGATGAATAAAGTATTCATGGAGTTCTTGGATAAGTTTGCCGTGGTGTTCATTGATGATATTTTGGTATACTAAAAGAATGAAGAGGCACACAAGGAGCATTTGCGTTTACTTCTTGAGAAGCTCAGGGAACATCAGTTATATGCCAAGTTCAGCAAATGTGAGTTTTGGTTGAAGGAAGTAGGATTCCTTGGACGTGTTATATCAGGAGAAGGTATAGCAGTAGACCCCTCCAAGGTTCATTCAGTCACTGAGTGGTTGGCACCCAGCTCAGTAGGAGAGATCCACAGTTTTCTTGGACTCGCGGGATACTACCGGAGATCCATTGAGAATTTTTCCAAGATTGCGAAGCCTATGACGGATGTTGAAGAAGGACACCAAGTTCAAATGGACAGATGAATGGGAGGCAAGTTTTCAGGAGCTGAAGAAACGTTTGGTTACAGCCCAGTCTTGATTCGCGAGATATCATAAGGATTTCCAAGTGCATTCGGCGCTTCTCGCTTAGGACTTGGAGGTGTACTTATGCAAGACGGAAGAGTTGTTTCATATGCCTCACGTCAGCTTCGACCGCATGAGTTGAATTATGCCACGCATGATTTGGAGTTAGCAGCTGTAGTTCATGCACTCAAGACCAGGAGACATTTTCTTATTGGAAATCACTGTGATGTGTACACGGACCACAAGAGTTTGAAGTACATTTTCCCTCAGAAGGAGCTGAATCTCAGGCAAAGGAGATGGTTGGAGCTTATAAAGGATTATGATATGAAGTTGCATTATCATCCAGGAAAGGCCAATATTGTAGCAGACGCTTTGAGCCGGAAGAGCTATGTCAATACCCTCATAAGCGGAGGATTACCAAAGGAGTTAGCCGGAGATCTCAGGGAGCTTCGTTTGGAGATAGTCCCTAGAGGTTTTGTTGCAGCAATGGAGGTTCAGTCAACATTATTGGGAAAGATTCGAGAAGCTCAGAAGGATGATAAGGAGATTGCTGAGATAAAGGAGAAGATGAGCGAAAGAAAAGCCAAAGGTTTTCGCGAGGATGAGTATGAAACTTTATGGTTTGAGGACCGTGTTTATGTACCCAATAATGAAGAGATTAGGAAGTTAATACTTCAGGAAGCTCATGACTCGCCATACCCGATACACCCCGGAAACACCAAGATGTATTTGAATCTGAAGGAGCATTTCTGGTGGACAGGTATGAAGAAGGATATTGCCGAGTATGTAGCCGTGTGTGATGTATGTCGAGAGTGAAGGCGAGAACATCGAAGCCAGCGGGATTACTGCAGCCTATGCGATACCGAATGGAAGTGGGATAAGCTTGGCATGGATTTTATCAGCGGATTACCGGGACCCGATCGGGATATGATTCTATCTGGGTAGTAGTGGATCGTTTGACCTAAGTGGCTCACTTTATCCCAGTGAAAACCACCTATACGAGCGCGAAGTTGGCCAAGATCTATATGACCAGGATCGTATGTCTGCATGGAGTTCCAAGGACCATCGTATCAGATAGAGGAACACAATTTACTTCAAAGTTTTGGCATCAGCTGCACCAGACTTTGGGGACCAGACTAGAGTTTAGTACAGCCTTTCATCAGCAGACGGATGGACAGACCGAGAGATTCAATCAGATTCTGGAGACATGTTGAGAGCTTGTGCGCTAGATTATGGATCTAGTTGGGATGATAATTTGCCTTACGCGGAGTTCTCATACAACAACAGTTATCAAGCCAGTTTGAAGATGGCCCCTTTTGAAGCTTTGTATGGGAGAAGATGCAGGACACCGTTGATGTGGGATGAAGTTGGAGACCGTCAGTTGTTTGGACCGGATCCGATCAAGGAATCCGAAGAGAAGGTTAAGTTGATTCGAGACAAACTGAAGGCAGCTCAGTCCAGGCAGAAGAGTTATGCAGACTCCAAACGCAAGGAGGTAGTCTACGAAATCGGAGACAGAGCGTATCTACGAGTGTCACCACTTCGAGGAGTTAACCGTTTTGGAGTTAAGGGAAAGTTAGCCCCGAGATTTGTAGGACCATACCGAGTTTTGGAGCGTATGGGAGAAGTGGCCTACAAGTTGGAGTTACCCGAAGGATTGTCAGGAGTTCATGATGTGTTTCACGTTTCCCAGTTAAAGAAGTGCCATGATGAGATGGCCAATATTCCTCTGAGAGATACAGTGCCCCTGGAAGCAATTCAGTTGGATGCTGATTGGACTTACGAGGAGAAACCAGTCAAGATTCTCGAGTTTGCCAGCCGAGTCACACGCAGCAAGGTTATCAAGTTTTGCAAAGTTCAGTGGATCCACCATACCGAGGACGAAGCCACCTGGGAACAAGAGGAAGACCTACGGAAAGACCACCCGCACCTATTTTCTAGCCAACCCGAATCTCGAGGGCGAGATTCACCTTAAGGGGGTAGGTTTGTAACATCCCAAATTTTCAATTTGGATGTTATACATAGGTCATAATATGCATATCATATTTTATTTGCATTTTGTTTGCGATCCTTGAAATCTTAAGCAACTCAAGGACCCACGGACAGAGTTGGGGATTTCATTCATTTTCATATTTGAATTTTCTCAAATTTGAAAAGAGGATCATTTAGTTTTAATAATTTTCTCTCGAAATATTTCCAATATACAAATAAAGAGAGGAGATAAAATGACTTCTCTAAAATAAAAGAAATATTGGAGGAAAAATGTTAAAGTCAAATAAATATTTTATTTGGAATTTTCTTGCTATTTTATTTGAATTAGTAAAATATGCATTTTTCAAAATTGCATTTTTGGGCCAGAAAAATGTTCACTTTGTTCTAAATACTTTATTTAGATGGCAATTTTTTTTGGTATTTTTTGATTTTTTTATATTTATTTAGGATTTTTTATTTCGGCAGAATTTATTTTAAAAAAGTTCACAGCCGAACTGGGCCGGCCCAGCCGCCGCACCGCCTCCCCAAGCCGTGCTCGCGCCGGACTCCAACGAGAGTCCGGGTTGCCGCCGCCCCGCGCGCCCCCTGCTCCAAGTCGAAGCCCCCCCGACCCCTATATAAACGCCGCCGCCCGAGCCCTCTCACCACCAACATCGCGCCCGCTGCGACAGGAAGCGGCTGCTGCTTTGCCGCTTGCCGCCGTGCCCCCCCACACCAGCAGCCAGCGCGCCGCCGTCGCCCGCCGCAAGACGCCCGCTTCGCGGATCACGCCCACTGATTGACATCGTCGCCGCCCGTTTTTTCGGTTTTAGGTATAAACCCTTCAATTTTAAAAAAAACCCTAGTTCGGTTTTTATTAGATCGGTTTTCTCGGTTTAGTTTATTTTGTGAACGTTCGTTCATTAGTTCGTTTTAACGAACGAATTAGTTCGTTTGCCTCTGTTAGCGAAGTTCGCGCCGTAGTCTTTTTCTTTTTATTTTATATTCGACCAGGGACCTATTTGCAATTATTTTTATCACAGATTAGCCCCTGATCTTCAAACCCTCGCAACCTTTTAACCGTTCGTCCAAATCCACTGAAACCAACGCCTAAATCTTTGTCTTGGGCCCCTCTTTCCGTTTAATCAACTTGAACAAGGTTTTGATGATTTAAAATTTGGTTTCAAGCAGATTTGAATTCGAAACTTCTGTTGATCGTAGTTTCAGATCTGTAGCTCCTATTTGATCGATTCTTTTTGCAAATCGAAACTCTTCAGTTGAACTTTCAGATTGCATCTTTTTATTTGAGTTTTACCCTTGCATCTATGCTTGAGTGCTTATGTATGCTATTGTTTGTTTGCGATAGAATTCCCGGAGTGCGAAGTGTGCTACTACGAGTCTCTAGGGTTTGGAGATCGTCAGCGAGGCAAGTAACACATTGATCATAGTTCTTTATTACCCAGTTTTTATGCATTAGTTACAATCCTCAAACACTGCATCATTAGGATGTGATTAACTTGTGGGTATTGGGAAGTAGATGATGAGGTAGAACATATTGCCCTTTATTTCAAACCCTAGGAGTTACTTCTACGTTCTTCTTATACTGCTATGCTATGCTCGTAGACGTGGATTGGTTGAGTGATTCATGACAGATGTGAGACCATTATGAATTAAGGGTTTATTTAAGGTGGCTACTTTAATACACATCTAGGTGCATTGTTTGTGGGAACCTGGGGAATCCAGTGTTGTCCAAGGAGATCCCGGGGCATCCGTGTGATCATCCTATGGTTCGCCACCCAGGCTCAAAGGGATCATAAGATTATTCATGCTAGAAACTTCCATGTGCAGCCACAAGCCAATATGGGCTCTGGCATAGTTGAGTATGTTGTGTGACCTCTTTCAGTGGTAAACTAGCAGATGTAGGGGATGTAGGTGGTACGGTTTACCCGTCGAAAGAGTTAATGCTCCTGAAAGACTGTGTCTCGGTCATCCGTTTCTCAAACACCATGTAGTGCGAGAAATCCAACGGAGGAGATCGAGTCTTGTGAGGAAAAGTGCGCAAACCTCTGCAGAGTGTACAAACTAATCATGATTAGCCGTGTCCCCGGTTATGGACATCTTGAGTATCTGGTTCTTGAATTATCATGTTGATCTCATCACTCTTAATTAATTTGTTGGGTTATTGATTATTAATTTTGGGATTAAGATGGGGTTTCCATTCTCAATGTTTTTCAACCAACTTTGTAGTTAAATAAAATGTATTCCTTTGTTGTAGGGAAAATTTGGCTTTTCACAAAAAACATTATAACCATAGAGCCTCCACCAGCCAAATATGCATGTAGTGATAGCACTTATTCTGTTCATTGCTCTATTGTGTTATTTTGCCAACATATTCCATGTCTTTGACCCGTTTGGGCTGCAACATGTCATGTTCTGAACTTTTAGACGAAGAGTAAGGTCTTGTTGGTGCGTTGTCGTGCACTCAGCTATGCCGTTGGAGTTGATGGACTCACTTTATCTTCCAAGTCTTTCGCTGTTATCGTATTTAGATGGCCTTAAGCCATATTTATTGTAATAAGTTCTCTTTTGAGACATTGGATGTAATAAGTGTGTGATTGCACTCTGTTATAAATCCTTCAAGTACTATGTGTGTCAGCATTACCGATCCAGGGATGACACTTATGCACAGAGATTTGACCGTTTGAGGTCGGATCACTACAATACTCATCATATTTTGAATTATGCCATTATATCCTGTTAAGTTATCCATCATATATCTAAAACTGTGTCATGCTATCTTGTTTAGTTAGGCATCATATATATGAAATTGTGTCATGCTGTCCTGTTTGGTTAGACAACATATATGTGAATTACCACATCTGTCTATCATACAATGTATGTGCGTTCAATTTATTTTCTTGTTTATCAGCCTTTTGAATTGGAGGGGGTGATGGCAGTATCTAAGGTTGCAAAACCATGTTCTTCACAAAAGCAGTGCTACCCGTCGATGCAGATAGAACCATGGTTGTCTTGGCCTAAACTAGCCCCGCACATAATCGAGACTCTTCAGTTGCACACTTACACCGTTAGGCGGAGAACCAGCTACAACCCATCTAACCCCAACCCCAGCGGATAGTAACCCACTTCTAGTTGACAAAGCACCATGTCCACCACAGAGTACCCCCACACGAGCAGTTTGTAAAGCAACTGAAGTGCCCAAAGCACGAAGACCACCACAGTGAACCCAAACTCCACGTTTAAAGCAGAAGAGCAACTGTTCTCAGGTCAGATTCCGTAGCTATGGTCCATATTCCTTTGTTGTTGCATCATTGTATGTACTCATACCAACTACTTTCGAATTTGAAGGATCCAATTGAAACTCCAATGGCTCAACATGTATGTTTTAAACCTATTTCTGTAACTAGATTGCTGTTCTAACTTCTTGCTCTATGTTGATTTCAGTTTCAGTTGTATAAACAGTTATGTTCTCATGTGATGCACATTACAAGTGTTGCCAATGTTGTGTAGTTTCTCACACTTATATTACATCTATCTTCTTTGTGTCTTAAAAATATATGAGTTGACTGTGTCTCTATCTTGATTTGGCAACATAAACTAGAATGATATGGACACTCTGGTGACCATAGTGCATAGATATATGTTTGTTTCATGTTGTTATCATGTCCACCTTACTCTTGGACGGTTTACCAAAATGAGTTTAGTATACTACATGCTAAACCTGTGATGTATGCCTTGTTTCTCTTGTAGTATCGAACCGAATATTGGACAAAACACCCACTATGCAATGGTAGAAAGTAATGCAGATAAGGTTAAAGATAGTGAGACAACCTGTTGGTCTCCAAGAAAGGTGATAAAAACAATCTTGTAGGCGGTGAGAAAACCCCACGATCCTGCGTTGATGTAGTGTTCGAGATTCTTGCCCGATACCGCTGGCACAAGCTCTTGAACTTCGCTGCTTGAATCACTTGACTTCTTGATCTCAGCTAGAAGCTGAAAGGCATCGATCGACTATCTTTGCGGCAAAAGCCGAAGGGTGAGGAAGTCCTGCGAATTCAGATGCATACTTTCTTGTGCAACGACAAGTCTTTGGAGGATTTAAGCGTAAACAAGAGAAAGTTAATAAGCTTGCTAAGCATCTTGCCCGACATTATGGGTACCAGGATATTGTTTCTTGAGCTCTTCTGAAGTGGTTTCAGTTCTAGACTTGTTTTGCTGCGGCGTTTATTTGCACTGGTCGCCAAGTTTGACAACCAGTGTATATGATATGTGGCTTTGTTCCCCATATTTGCACTTGTGGCGAACTTTGATGCCAGTGGATGTAATATGTGTAATAGCTATGATAGCCTAGTGTAAGTTGCTTGCTTATTTATTTCCTTGTTGTCTTGTTTATTTGTTTGCTTGTAGTCAGTGCAGTTCTTTTTCCGTGGTTTGCTACTGGCCGCAGTAACCTATTTTTAAAAACTAGTCCACAATAACCATGGGCTACATATTTACTGTAGTTACCATGGGCCTCCTATGGGCCGTAGAAACAATGGGCCTTCTAAGGGCCGTAGAAACGATGTGCCTTCTATGGGCTGTAGCATCAATGGGCCTTCTACGGGCCGTATGATCGATCGGCCAACATGGGCCAATAACAGACCGCACTATGGGTCGTAAACGAGCTAGATTTGGAATCGTCTGTTCATGGTCAGACCATAATGGACAGTTATCAATCTGCCATATTTGATGACGCTACGAAAACAGCCCAACCGATTAACGGGCCGCAAACGGGTTGATTTGTAACCACGGGCTGAATTTGGCCCTAGCGAGAAAAAGGCTAATGTGCAGGCGTAAGTAACGAATCTTTGAAATAAGCCCAGAATAAATGGGCCTGAGAAGGCGAAAGATATCTGATTGAAGCGGCCTAATGGAATAATGGGCCATTAATGGGTATAAAGCGGTACACTGTTCATTGCGGGCCAGATTCACCACGGTCCTTTAATGGGCCAAGAGTTACAAATGCCCTCGTATGGGCCGAAAGACATCATGGGCCATACATGGGCCGGAAGTTACAAAGGCTGGAATCATATTGGACAGCCGGATGAAACTCTTGGGCTTAATTCGGTGGTACATAGCGGACCGTGAGTTAGCGGGCCGTAAATGGGCTATATACGAATAGGCCGTTAACATGCTTTTCGTGGGCCGGCCCGTTACCGTTTGACCAAGTCAAACGGGCCGGCCTTTTTATCGGAATGGGCCTCTGTTGGGCCATGCCACGTGTCGATGTATCATAGGCGCCTCTTGTCCAATGAATGGATGACATCTGTCCCAACGGTGAGCCAACACATGTTTCGTCTGGCCAATGACAATTTTACACGTGGAAAATCCTCATTGGTCCGGGCTGTTAACGGGTTATCTGATCCAAAACCGGACCCGATAGCTTAACGACGACCTGTTATGGTGGATACCACATGTTGGTCACCCTTGACGAAAGCACTTCTATGATGCGCGATTTATCGTCATGGAAGTGGACACTTCCGTGATGATAATTTTGGTCATGTCATGGAACACTTCTACGACAACACAAGTACGACTATCTTGATTCTGTCATAAAATCGTCATGGGTGTACATGCATGACAGAAAACGTGACCTACTATGACAAACACGTATCATCATGGAAGTGTCTTTTTTTGTAGTGACACCCGCACTGTGGCCACGTTCCATCCTGGATTCTGGGGTGGCAGGTCGCACTGTAGCCATGCCCCGTCTTGTCGTGGTAATGGGGTGCAAACTTTTAGGGAATGAGGAGACGCCTACTACATGTCGGCTGCCTGTGGCCGTCTTTTGATGTCTTGCCGTCTTCCAGTAGCCGGCCTCTTAGACCAGCCGGCCCAAGAATCCAGTCGTTCGTCCGGGAGGTGTGAGGGGCGCAGCTAGCCCCGATGTCTTGAAATACCATGGGGGTCTGATGAGGCTACATGTGGTTGATGACCCACAAGTATAGGGGATCTATCGTAGTCCTTTCGATAGGTAAGAGTGTCGAACCCAACGAGGAGCAGAAGGAAATGATAAGCGGTTTTCAGCAAGGTATTCTCTGCAAGTACTGAAATAAGTGGTAACAGATAGTTTTGTGATAAGATAAATTGTAACGAGCAACAAGTAACAAGAGTAAATAAAGTGCAGCAAGGTGGTCAATCCTTTTTGTAGCAAAGGACAAGCCTGGACAAACTCTTATAATAGGAAAAGCGCTCCCGAGGACACATGGGAATATCGTCAAGCCAGTTTTCATCAGTTCATATGATTCGCGTTCGATACTTTGATAATTTGATATGTGGGTGGACCGGTGCTTGGGTGCTGTTCTTACTTGAACAAGCATCCCACTTATGATTAACCTCTATTGCAAGCATCCGCAACTACAACAAAAGTATTAAGGTAAACCTAACCATATCATGAAACATATGGATCCAAATCAGCCCTTACGAAACAGCGCATAAACTAGGGTTTAAGCTTACATCACTCTAGCAACCCATCATCTACTTATTACTTCCCAATGCCTTCCTCTAGGCCCAAATAATGGTGAAGTGTTATGTAGTCGACGTTCACATAACACCACTAGAGGCTAGACAACATACATCTCATCAAAATATCGAGCGAATACCAAATTCACATGACTACTAATAGCAAGACTTCTCCCTTGTCCTCGGGAACAAAGCGTAACTACTCACAAAGCATATTCATGTTCATAATCAGAGGGTAACAATATGCATAAAGGATCTGAACATATGATCTTCCACCAAATAAACCAACTAGCATCAACTACAAGGAGTAATGAACACTACGGCAACCTACTAGCACCAATCCGGACTTGGAGACAAGAATTGGATACAAGAGATGAACTAGGGTTTGGAGATGAGATGGTGCTGGTGAAGATGTTGATGGATATTTCCCTCTCCCGATGAGAGAGGCGTTGGTGATGATGATGGCGATGATTTCCCCCTCCGGAGGGAAGTGTCCCAGTAGAACAGCTCATGGGAGCCCTAGATTAGTTCCGCCAAGGTTCCGCCTCGTGGCGGAGTCTAAATCGAAAGGTTGCTTCTTATTTTTTATTGTGAAAGACTTCATATAGGAGAAGATGGGCGTCGGAGAGCCACCGGGGCCCACGAGGTGGGGGCTGCGCCCTAGGGGCGCCCCCACCCTCGTGAGTGGGTGTGGGCCTGGCCTTCATCTTTAGCGATGATTTTTCTTTATTTATTTTAAGATATTCCATGGAGTTTGAGGACTTTTGGAGTTGCAGAATAGGTCTCAATATTTGCTCCTTTTCGGCCTAGAGTTCAGTGCCGACATTCTCCTCTTCATGTAAACCTTGTAAAATAAAGAGAATAGCCATAAGTATTGTGACATAATGTGAAATAACAGCCCATAATGCGATAAATATCGATATAAAAGCATGATGCAAAATGGACGTACCAACTCCCCCAAGCTTAGACCTCGCTTGTCCTCAAGCGAAAAGCCGATAACAATAAATATGTCCTCATGTTTAGAGGTAGAGGCGTCGATAAAAATAAAATACGGACATGAAGGCATCATGATTGTTCTCATAACAGCAACACAAATAGATTTTTTCATATGATTACTTATGTTCAAGTGATGATCTTTTCACAATGCAAAAGTATGAATCAGAAACCTTATTGAGCACCAACAAATTATAACCTCAGTCATTGAAGCAATTGCAATTTATCATAACACCGGGAAGAGTCTATGTCAGAGCTTAAAAGCAAGTCCACATACTCAACTATCATTTAGTCCTTCATAATTGCTAACACTCATGCAATACTTGTGGTTACGGAGTTTTAATTGGACACAGAGAAAGATAAGGGCTTATAGTTTTGCCCCACAACCTTTTACCTCAAGGGTAATGTCAACAATAATAATTCATGCTCCCTACATCTAATTAGATATATATATATATATATATATATATATATATATATATATATATATATATATATATATATATATCATGTTGTTTCCAACATGCTAGGCTTGCCAAAGGATAAAATGAAAAAGGAAAGGTGAAGATCACCGTGAGTCTTGCATTAGGTAGAGGATAATAATAAAAGACAGGCCCTTCGCAGAGGGAAGCAGAGGTTGCCATGCACTTTATGGTTGGATGCACAAAATCTCAATGCGAAAGAACGTCACTTTATATTGCCCCTTGTGATATGAACCTTTATTATGCAGTCCGTCGCTTTTATTACTTCCACATCACAAGATCATATAAAGTTTATTTCTCCCATACCAATCAATCATACATGTTTAGAGCAATTTTTATTGCTTTGCACCGATGACAACTTACTTGAAGGATCTTACTCATTCCATAGGTAGATATGGTGGACTCTCATGGCTAAACTGGTTTAAGGGTATTTGGAAGCACAAGTAGTATCTCTACTTGGTGCTGAGAATTTAGCTAACATGAGGGGAAAGGCAAGCTCAACATGTTAGAGGATCCATGACAACATACTTTATCTCAGATATAAGAAAACATAACTCATCACGTTGTCTTCCTTGTCCAACATCAACTCTTTAGGATGTTATATTTTAATGAGTGCTCCCAATCATAATAGATGTCAATGATAATATAACTATATGTGAAACCTCTCTTTCCTTATTACTTCCTATTAATTGCAACGATGACCAAAGCTATATTTGCCAACTCCCAACAACTTTTAATCATCATACTCTTTCTATGTGAAGTCATTACTCTCAATAAGATCAATATGAACTCTTTGTTTCTCTTTATTCTTTTTCTTCTTTCTTTTCTTTTATTCACCCAAGATCATGGCAAAACAATCAAGCCCTTGACTCAACACTAAACATTATTATATATATAGCTCACGGACTCGATTACATAGAGGGATCATAAAGCAAAACTCAAAACTACATCATGCCATAAACTTTATTCTACTAAATCAAGATACTACTAATAGGATCGAACTAAGAAAAATGAAAAAGATAGGAGTTGTGATGGTGATACGATACCGGGGCACCTCCCCCAAGCTTGGCAGTTGCCAAGGGGAGTGCCCATACCCATGTGATTATGTCTCCTTCTTTGTTGTTGGTGTAATATTCTTGGCGATGATTCACCTCAAGATACGGTTCTCCTCCTTGAGCTTATTGGCTTGCTGCTTGAGGTCCATTATTTCCTTGCGCAGCTTTCCTGTAACGGCTAAAGCTCCTTGCACCCAAGGGAGCTGCATAGCTGCGGGGGAACAAGAGACACTCCTCCTCATATTTTCAAAAGAAAGAAATCTAACATTGGAAGGGATAACCGAGTTTGGAATAGCTGAGCTCTGTAGTTCCCCCATCGTAAACCCAACTCGAAGGCGAGAGGTGACTTCTTGATCCTCCATGGCATCTACCCTCATCAAGTCGGCCTCCATCTCTTCCTCTGTTGCTGGCCCAAAATGGTCAGCGTCGCTGTTTGCCCTTGGTTCCGGTGCGGATTAGATACCAGCTCTCCCGTGACTCTTGAGAAGACATCTTGCTCTAATCATGTGAAACGGCTCAAAACAAAAGCAGAGGGATTTGCGTGATCTGAGTCAAAACCTTGGGAGAATATATAATGAATTTTTACCGATCAAAATACCTATCGCATAAGAAAACAGAGTCCGGAGGGCACAGGGGTGCTCACGAGGTGGGGCGCACCCGGGGTGAGAACACGCCCACCACCCTCGTGGGGCCCTCGTGTCCTTCCCGGACTGCCACTTATTTTCTATTTTTGAAATATTCCAAAAGCGAATATTACCTTAGAAATTGTTTTGGAGTCGGTTTACTTCTTGTACCACATACCTATTCCTTTTGAGATGCAAGCAGTGCAGAAAGTGTCCTTTATGTATTCCTCCGGGGTTACGGTTTCAATAATATTGGTTTCAACATTTATGGGATTACCTGAGATATAATGTTTGATCCTTTGACCGTTTACCGCCTTCGGATTTGTGCCTTCAAAGTTGTTGATTTTTATGGCACCGGAATGATAGACCTCCTCGATAACGTAGGGACCTTCCCATTTAGATAGAAGTTTTCCTGCAAAAAACCTTAAATGAGAGTTGTATAGCAATACATAATCACCTACATTAAACTCACGCTTGTGTATCCTTTTGTCATGCCATCTTTTAACTTTTTCTTTAAACAACTTAGCATTTTCATAAGCTTGGGTTCTCCATTCATGAAGTGAGATAATATCAAATAACCTTTTCTCACCGGAAAGTTTGAAATCATAGTTGAGTTCTTTAATAGCCCAATATGACTTATGTTCTAGTTCGAGAGGTAAGTGACATGCTTTTCCATAAACCATTTTATACGGAGTGTCGGTGTACTAGAGTAGGGGTACCCTAGTATCCCGAACTTGTGCCTGGCGATTCTGACACCAGCGGCAAGGCTTGCTGGCGACGCCAAGGTCCTCCATGGTTCCTTTGGAGCCATTCAAGAACAAAGTATTTAAGCCGGGGAGACAAGGCCCGGCAAGAGGAGCTTGCCGGAAGGCCAACAAGGCACCTAGGAGACAAGGCCCGGCAAGAGGAGCTTGCGGGAAGGCCGATGGCGCAAGCTTCGGACGCGACAAAGGCAACAACATGACAAAGGCGCTTGCATGCAGACTTCATTCTATTCCTGCGCTCCGGCACATCCACCAATGTGTCACCCTAGGACCTTTCGGTATGCGTGGCAAGAGGCTGTGCAGCCGGCGAGCCATGATGACAAGCGGTGCCGACAAGATTGCCATCGTGGCAGCGGTGGCGCCCAGACGATCCCTGTTTGCCTTTGTTTGGGCGGCGTGAGCGGGCATTTAATGCCTTTGTCCCTGCCGTCGGGGTTAGGTATGATACCTTTGTACAAGTAGTTGTACCAACCACACTCTTTTCCATTTTACCCTTGTCTCGTTGCCACTGCCGGAGACCCTTGAGCATATAAAAGGAGGCCCATGCATAGCGTGGGGGGGTTCAAAGGTTGACGAAAACACTCACGCTAGGTCTCGTTAGCGGCTGAAGTGTCTTTGTAGCACTCAGCGCTCCCTAGCAAGAACTCAATACACTCAAACATGCAGCATAGGAGTGTTATCTCTCGGAGAGCTCGAAGCTGGGTAAACTTCTCGTGTGCCTCGCCTCGATCGCTCTTCGTGCAATCTCCGCCCCACCGAACGAAAGGGCTCGGTCCGCCGATCCCATAGGTGTTCGTGGGTCGATCGATTTCCCGGACATCTTTGGCGCGCCCGGTAGAAGGCGTCGAGGCTGTGTGAACCAGATCCGGCGTTCACACGAGCAAGATCTTCATTGTCTTCATCGACATGCCCTTTGAAGAAGAAGGCTTGGCGGCGCGGGCCAAATCACGTCGATCTCACCGCCACGGAGCAAATGGGTGGTGGGGTGAACCAGCGGAAGAAGCAGGCGCCGGCGAGGAGCTCACGGCGCTGCCAAGTCCAAGGACAAGGCTGCGCGAGACCTCGGCGTCCGTACATGCACCGCGTCCATCTCGGAAAAGCGCGGGACCGGCAGCGTCATGGTATTCACAGTACCATCGCTTCGTTGGATCAAGATCGGCGGGTGGATCTCGGGGTCCTCAAGACCAGCGTGCCGCCAACATCTTGGCACGAAGCGAGGCACGATCGCTGGGCGGGATCTGCTCCTTCTAACATCGTTAGAAGTCGAGCATATCCGCTCCTCGCGCCGTTCGCCACAGACCACCCACCACTCCAGCGAAGCTTTGGCGAGCTCAAGCGCTCTGGATTACCCTCCAACAGCCGACAAGGTCGATGAATGGAGGCCACCATCAAAGTCTCATCGGCTTTGCCAGCGGCGACACTCGCGGCAGCGAGTACATCGCTGCAGCGGCAAGATTTATAAACGCGAGCGGTGGCGGCAAACGGTGGGGTGCAACCACCATGCACTCTCGCCCGAAGGCCAAGATCGCCGACTCGGCGGATCCACCTCGGCAGCGACTCCACGCGTCATCAGATCCACGAGTTCGTCGCGATCAGCGCCAAATTCTTCCTGACAGCAGCAAGCGCTCGAACTTCGCGCCGGCGCCGAAGAAGCGGCGTCAATCGGACCAGCGGCTGGGCCCTCTGTCGACATGCATGCGCCCGAAGAACGAGGCGACTTGCCGTCTGTGATAGGTTGCCCTGCGTTCACTCGTGAGCTGCGGCAAGTCGATGGCCCGGCAAGAAGAATTCAAGCAGGCGTACCATAGAAATGCGGCGACAAAGCGCATCCGTCGAGTTCCTCGGCATCTCGCCATCACGGTGCAAGCTCTTTGGGGGCGAGCGACAAGATCTGGCCAACTACTTCCGGCTGGTACTCAAGCCCAATGTTAGATCTGGCTCATGCACTTGCGGACAACTCCATATCTTCTGGCGGATCTATGCCATCAGTTTGTCGGCGCCTTCACGGTGACCACAAACCTCTTAGCCAAGCGACCTTCATCTGCTCGCCCGGAAGGAAGGAGAGCCCCTGCGCCAAGTACATTGAGAGATTCAGCCGC
The DNA here is from genome assembly GCA_021605205.1 of Aegilops longissima. NCBI lineage: Eukaryota > Viridiplantae > Streptophyta > Magnoliopsida > Poales > Poaceae > Aegilops > Aegilops longissima. The sequence goes on from CM038679.1 coordinate 275,255,446, forward strand.
GTCTGACATAACATCCCAGATGTCCACCTGCCCTTGATAATCAGCGCGTTCCATCGAGCGTGCGGAACCGCGAGATGCGGGAGGAGATGGCGATGTGCAAGATCAAGGACATCGATGAGCTATATGCCCTAGCCGACAAGTGTGCGTCTTTGAGAAGGAGGAGACTCCCGGAGAGAATGTAGAAGCGGGGAGGATCGATGGTGAGGAGGCTGCCCGGCAAAGAAAAGTCGGTGACGGAACAACGAAAGAAGAAAGGCAAAGATGTGCTAGTCGTTGAGCAGTCCGGCAGCGGAGGTGGCGCCAAGAAAGCCAAAGTTGGTAGCTCCGGCAAGGAGGTTTCGCTGGCACCAACTGCCCGGTGTGGCGATCGCCGACAAGCGGGGCAGCTCCACCAAGCGATCTTGCAAGATCCACCGCACCAAGGGTCATGACCTCGAGCTGCAAGAAGGTCGAGCAGCTTGTCGAGCAACAAAAGGCTGAGTCTGGCGGCGCGACAAGGAGAAAGCCCAGGAATGTGATGGAGGAGCTAGCAAAAAAGCATGACCGGGGAGGATGCAGCGGCAAGGCCAAGCAGCGGCAAGAGACAGACCTCCCAGCGGCGCGACAAGGATGAAGATGGCGGCGGCGATGAAGATATGGATGGTGGCGAGACCGATGAGCAGGAGTTCGAGAAAGCCACGAGAGGTCTTGTGCGTTTGGCGGTGCTTCTGCGCATACTTCACACGCCAACTCAAGCGGTGGATGCGGGAAGTCAATGCGGCGAGAACCATCCATTGAGTCCGCAAGCCTCGAAATGGTCCAACCGCCTATCATCTTTGATATTGAGGACCACCCGATCGCATAAGCTGCGATCGGGTGCTTACCGATGTTGGTTTCACCAACTATCCGCAACCTCAAGGTCACCAAGATGCTAGTTGTGGCGAGGCCGGCTTGAATCTGATCTCCTCGCGGTGCTCCGAAGCTTGGATCCACGATGGCGAGCTCGAAGAGACCGGCACATTCAAGAATCAATCCGGGAAGGAGCAAGTCGAAGGAAAGATCACGTTGCGGTGGCGTTTGGCAGCGAGTTGAACCGGGACTGAGAGGGTCACTTTTGGCGTTGCTGATTTTCCATTGCCTTACAATGGGATACTTGGCGTCCGGCCTTTTCGCCAAGTTCATGGCAGCCTCTCATTATGCATACAACATGCTCAAGATGCCAGCCCGATAAGTGTCATTTCGTCCTGGTGACAAGAAGGATGCCCTTATCTGCGCCAACAAGATCTACTGGGAAGCGGCAGCGCAGCAGATCACAAGTCACTTGCCGTTGAAGCTCCGGGCGAAGAAGAAGACCAAGTCCGGCAAGAGTTACGATGCCCCTCCGGCAAGCGCACCTCTTGGTGCTGCACTACCGTCGAGGGCGCACCATCGAGCTCCACCGGCAAGTGTAAGAAGGCGATGACAGCTCCACGGAGACCAAGAAGGTGTCGCCAAGGAGGGCGACACTGGTGGTATCTTCACCATCGATGCCACTCTCGACCCTAAATAGGAAGGCGGCGCTCGTTGCTTTCTTGCGGGCGACGTCGGCGTGTTTGCATGGCAACCGTCGACATCCCGGTGTTCCCGGAAAGTAATTGAGCACCACCTAGCTGTCTGTCCTCATCGCGACCGTCAAGCGAAAGTCGAAGCGAGCGGTGGGCGTCAGAATTCATCGCGAAGAAATCAAGAAATTGGAAGCGGCAGGCCTTGTCGGAGGTGCTCCATCCTCGTGGTTGGCCAATCCTGTAGTCGTGCGCCAAGGCAAGCGGAAATGGAGGCTTTGTATCGACTTTACCGATGTTAATAAAGCTTGTCCCAAAGACCCATTTCCCTTGCGGCGCATCGACAGTTGTTGACTCCACGGCGGATGTGACTTGCTTTCATTTCTTGATGCATACTCGAGATATCATCAGATCTTCATGGCGAGAAGAGGATGAGGAGAAAACGCATTCATCACCCCATGTGGCACATCTTTGTTTTGTGCGGATGCCTTTCGGATTAAAGAATGCTGGTTCAACATTTGCAAGAGTAGTCCATGGCGCTTTTGAGCCACAAATGCGAAGCGTGGAAGCCTACATGGATGACATAGTGGTCAAGAACAAGGACAGGCGACTCGATTCAAGATTTAGGCGAGACCTTTGCAAATCTGCGCAAGATCAACCTCAAGCTCAACCACGAGAAGTGTGTGTTTGGAGTCCCCTCCGGCAAGCTTCTCGGGTTCTTAAATGTCTCGTGAGGAATTGAAGCCAATCCCGACAAGATCAAGGCCATTGAGCAGATTGAAGCACCAAAGCGCGTCAAGGATGTCACGAAGGCTTGCGGTTGTGTAGCTGCTCTCGGCAGGTTTATTTCTAGGTCTGCTGAAGCGCCCTGCCATTTTCAAAATATTGAAAAGGATGGTCAATGAAATGGACTCGAGCGGAGGCTGCTGCTGCGAGGACTTAAAGAGATACCTGTCCTCCACTCCAACACTTGTCGCACCTAAGCCACAAGAGAAGTTGTTGCTGTATATAGCGGCAACCAATCAAGTGGTTAGTGTTGCGTTAGTGGCGGAGAGGGAGGCGGATGATGAGCTAGCAACCACGGCAGATGCATCCAGCGACAAGCAAGGCACTTCACCGGCAAGCTCTGGTCCCGACAAAGATGGATCTGCGCAGGCGTGTGAGAAGATACAGAAAAGAATGGTGCAACGACCAGTTTACTTCGTCAGCTCCCTTCTGCAGGGGGCTAGGTCAAGGTACTCTGGTGTGCAGAAATTGCTTTTCGGCCTTCTCATGGCCTCGAGAAAGCTCGCCATTACTTTCAAGCACATGAGATCACGATCGTCACTCGCTTTCGGCTGAAGAGGATCTTGCAAAATCCGAGAGCAGCAGGCGGGATTGTCAGTGGGCCTTTGGAGGCTATCAAGCTTTGGCCTCAAGTTTGAGAGCACTTCAACTATCAAAAGCGAGCATTGGCGAGTTCATAGCAGAATGGGCGCCAACACAAGATGAAGAAATTCGAAGCGAGCATCCCGTCAAGGAGGCAAGCAAAGAGTGGCTGATGTACTTTGATGATGCCTTCTCGGTGCAAAGCGCCGGTCTTGGCGTGCTGCTTGTCGCACCCACGGAGAGCACCTCAAGTACATAGTCCGGATGCACTTTCCCAAGGAGCAAGCAACAAACAATACTGCAGAGTATGAAGGTTTGCTTGCGGTCTCAGATCATGATGAACCTTGGGATCAAGAAGCTCATTATCGGGCGACTCACAGCTTGTCGTCCGCCAAGTGAACAAGGATTATCGAGTCCGTTGATGGAAGCATATGTTGATGAAGTGAAAGCTAGAAGAGCACTTTGGCGGCCTCTGAGATGGAATATGTTCCAAGAGCCCGAGCGACATTGCTAACGGCTGTCAAAGTCGCCGCCTCAAGTTACACAATGGAACCAGGGATCTTTGTGCTTAAGCTGACTCAACCATACGTAATGCCATCAAGCTGGGCAGAACAAGAAGAGGAAGTTGATTTCGGTGACTATTTTCCGGCGGTCCCGAGGCCGCCACCAAGAAGGTCCCAAGATCAACACCAAGAGTCTTGAGGAGCGATCTGCTCCGACAAGCCCTAGGGTTTGTTTCGTTAAGCGAGGCGCTCCCGACAAGTTTTGCTCGGCAAGCTTGCGGGAGCGTCAAGCTCCGGCTGAGCCGCAGAGTTCTTGCCGTAGAAGCGGATGTTCCGCAGCAGCGAATGTGCCTTTAGTCCTTGTTGTCAAGCCGCAAGCTCCGGCATGGCGCAGCAGATTGTCCATTTCCTTGAGATAGGAGAACTTCCGAAGAGCAAGAAGAAGCGGAAAGAGTAGCCCGGCGGTCAAGTATGTACCAGTTTGTCGACAACACGCTATGTGAAGAAGACTCAACGGTGTGAAATTGAAGTGTATTCACGGGAAGATGGCGAAGCTGTTGTTACAGATACATGGAGGCATATGTGGTCACCACATTGGCGCAAAACACTTGCCGGCAAAGCGTTCCGGCAAGGTTTCTTTTGGCGACAGCCCTCCGGGATGCAAGCGCACAAGTAACCAAGTGTGAAGCGTGCGGTTCCATTCCAAGCAAACACACCAGCCAGCTCAAGCTCTCCAGGCGATCCCTTTATCCTGGCCATTTTGATGCAGGGGCTCGACATCCTCGGCAATCGACAAGTTCACAAAGTGGCGGAAGTGGAAGCGGTGAGGAAGGTGATAGCACGGTCGGCGATCAAGTTCTTGGTCGATTGTTTGTCGTTTGAGTTCTAACAGGATCATCACCGACAACGGCACACAATTCACGAGCCGCACCTTCATGCGATCGTCCAAGATCTTGGCGCCAAAGTGCTGCGCTACATTGCTCATCCAGAAGTAGCGGTCAGCGAGAGGGCAAATGCTGAAGTCTGCGCGGGCTCAAGACCAGGACTTTCGACGGGCTGCACAAGTGCGGAAGAAAGCTGGATTAAGGAGCTGCGGTGGTTCTTTGGTCGATCAGGACAACGCCAAATCGAGCCAGCGGCGGACACCTTCGCTCTAGTCTATGGAGCGAGGCAGTTCTCCCCACGGAACTTCGTATATGGGTCACCTCGAGTGCTCGCTTATGATGAGCTTGAGCAAGAGCGATTGCGACGGGATGGCGCGCTGCTCCTTGAGGAGGACCATCTTGAGCTCTTTGACGAGCTGCTCGATACCAGCAAGCTTTGCGCCGCTACCATAGCCGCAAAGTTAGTGCGAAGTCTCGAGGAAGCGACCTTGTTCTTGGTAGCGTTCGATCCGCCAAGAATTCCAACAAGTTGGCGCCAAAGTGGGAAGGCCCTTACGGGTGAAGCGAGTCGCTAGGCTGGCGCCGTCGCCTTGAGACCGAAGATGGCATTCGGTGAGCAACTCTGGAACATTGAGCATCTTCGTAAGTTTTACCGTGAGGCGCGGTTGCGGAACCTGTTCCGACAACCACCTTTATACAAGTCTTGCCGATGTTGCATGTAATCCTTTATGCAGTGCGAGGCGCAGACCCGTGCATAAGTAAAGCTCATGTGCCCGGCGCATCTTGTCAATTTCATGCTTTCTACTCTATTATTTTGCATGCATTATCGACACCTTGTGCAGCACCTACCCGTAAGCAATAACGAGCATAAGGCTCCATATCTTTATTTTCTCTTCTTTCTCTTTCTCAAAGAAAGGAAGGTTCCCTCGCCCACAAGTTGGCGGGGAAGGAGAAGATAATGGTGTGGACCAAGTGTTGCTCGAGGAAGTTTCGCCTTACCGGGAAGCAAACGACAGAAAAGCTAAGTTGCTAAAATTTGAGCAATCAGCTTTTAAAATTTTAAGTTATCTTCCTCGAACGACCGTACTTTGTATGGAAAACCTATGCACGGAGGAACCAACTCGTAGCTAGTTGCGCCCTTACTTTGTTTCGAGTCCGCTCAACAACTTAAGTGAGCTGCGACTAGTTGCGACAAGGTTTCTTGTCGGTAGTGGCACCGCCAGCAGGCTGCTGACGTCCCGCACTCAGCGCTTGCGGCTCAGGTGCCCGCGCCGACAAGTTCCCTAAAACCGTAGGGCAAAAACATACAAAGCAGGGAATCAAGTAAAGGAAATAACATAGCAATCACTACCCGAAATAGAGCTATATTACAAAATAGCTTGTCGCAGCTCTAATAAATTGTTCTCATAACATGATCGCAGCGACAAGGAAAAGAAAAGCAGGCAGCCTAATCTCGCGATCGCCATCAACCCTCTTGATCCGCTCACCTGTCCACGATGGGAGCGACAAGGGTCTTGGCGCTTCCACATCGACATCCGGCGGCAAGGACTTGAGGGCGTTGGTGAGGTTGAGGCACAGATTGCGGAAGGCCACCTTCATCGGCACCTTTTGGAGAGCTCCAGCGCAGATCTGGCGCGACTCCTCGACCAGCTGCTTTGGGATCTCTTGCGGAGTCATTGGAGGCCGTCCTGCGCCCTTGAAGAACAAGCTAAGCTTGCGCTGGGTTGGAGGTGCTCGTCGGAGAATACCCAAGATCTTCCATCCCAGTGCGCCGACTCCATGTCGATGGCTGCGGCAACATCCACGAGACCCTCGGTCCGGTGCTCCACATTATCTCTGAAGGTGTTACAGGCGGCAGCGGCACTTCGCCCGGCAACGCCTCGTCGGCCTTGATCTTATCCTTCAAGGCCACCTCCTGCTCCCTGGCGCCGTCCAGCGTCTGAGTCAAGGTGGTCAGCTTCAACTCAAGATCTGCGTTGGAGTCCTTGGCGGCGCTGAGCTCCTTGCTCCTCTCGGCGAGACGGCCCTGTAGTTCGCCAAGAGTGTAGGCGTCCTTCTCGCGCTCATGCTTGAGTGCAGCAAGCTCATCGCCGCTCTCCTTTAGATTGGCCTCCAGCTGCGTCACCTTCGTCTCCAGCTCCTTCTTGGCAGCCTCAGCAGCTGCGGCGGCATCCTTTGCTTCCTTGAGAGCCCCGCCAATTGTCTGCTCACGCGTGGCAAGATCCTCCTCATGGCTATCAAGATTGACCTTCCTCTGCGCCAACTCGCCTTCCTGCGCACACAGCTTCTCAGCGACAAGCCTTTGTTGCTCTTGACTTCAGCCTTCTCGAGAAGGAAGGCTTTGCGCTCCTCGGCGAGTTGCTCCGCTCCTTTGCGGGGCACAGAGAGCTTCTGATTGAGGCCCGGAGCTCCTCCATGGCGCTTCTCGATGTCTGCTCCCGCCTTGCGACAAGCGCTTCCGGGATTCAACGGCTTGTCGGGCGCGGTAGGCGGCAGCAGCTTCGCGCGGCTGCTCCTCCTCGAGACTTCGCCCTTCTGCTGCTGCTTGGCGCGTTGACCAGCGTCGGCCAATGAGGCGAGCAGCTCTTCGTCAAAGTCTCTCCTTCGGCCGGAGCCACAGGCTCGGCGCCCGGGGAGCTTGATGAAAGCGCCATCGCCCGACCTTCAAATAGGCGCCCGGGTGGGGCTCGCCGGGACGATCTGCAGCGATGGCGGAGGGATCGGCGGTTGGCGTGGCGCTGGCGCTCCTGCGGCCTCAGGGCCGTCAGTGCGATCGCCGGACCCCTCGCCAGCTTCTGCGGCAGCAGCCTTGGCGGCCTCTTCACCGGCGGGCTCGTCAGCGCCAGCTTCTTCTTCGATGGTGGCGGCGTCATCAGTATTGCCGCGCACGTCCTCCTCGCCGGCGGCCTCGGTCTCCATCGGCTCTGTGGCAGATGGATCTGACGACCGAAAAAGAAAGAATAGTCAAGAAAATATTCAAAAAGAAAAATCAAAAGATCAGAAGAACCAAGGGAAGTTTTCAAGCGAGAGGTTACCTGTGCTAGGATCTGCAGTCGTGGTCTCAACCACCGGTGGATCACTGGTGCTGTTCCTTGCCGGAGAGCTGACCTTGCCAGAGAAGTCTCCCTTGCCGGAGAACGCTCCCTTGCCGGGGAATCCTCCCTTGGCGGTGTAGTCGAAGAAGATGGCATGTCAGGAGCGGCTTCAGGGCACTCCTGGTGGGGCTGCCCTACTCCTACACAAATCAGCAGTCAGATATCAGCAAAGAAAGAGCACCCATGCACGCCTAACAGCAGGAAGTAAACCATATACTTACTCACGGGGGCTGTCTTTGAGGCTGCTGAGGAAAGAGTTGCAGCGTCCGGCAAGGTGGTCTCGGCGCGCCTCCTGCTGCTGCGGTAGGATCGTCCTCGATGACAATCACCGGGACCTTGGCTCTCTTCGACGCTCTCTGGGCCAGCGTCCTGAAAAGGAATAGGTTGAGTGAAGCAAATCAGATACAAGACAAAGCAACAAATTGAAGAACTACAAGTGCGGCAAAGAATCTTACTCTTCTTCTTCCTCGTCGGGCTGGCGCGGAGAGATCAATTCTGGCTCGCCTCGGTGCGGCAAGCGGACGAGTGGGTTCCCTTGGCCGTTTGGCGGGAGCAGCAGCGGTGATGCGAAGGGCCCGCTCCGATTCTGCTGCGGCGTGAGGTGCTCAGCAGCAGCTTGATGCTTGCAGCGGTGGAAGCGCGTCGGCGGCAGCGGCGGCTGTTAACCCGTCTGCCGCCCTTCGTCTCCGACCTTCGGAGCGCCTTCTTAGTGGAGCTGGGGCTCCGCTTGTGGCAAGCTGCTTGAAGGTGGGGAGGCGCCCTCGGCTGGTTCACTCGACTCAGCTTCAGGCCCGACGAGCTCTTCCTCGCCGGCGAACTCCCTTCGCTCAACAAGGCTTGCCGCCTTTGCTGCCTCTGCTTCCTCCACGGTGAATCCAAACTCGCCCGTGGCAGCGGCTGCTGCCGCCTCTTCCAGCATGGTGGCGATGCGCTGCATCTCATCATCGGTGGTGTCGTGGGTGAGGCTCTTACATTCGTCAGGCGGATCGGCACTTCTACCAAGCTGTCAAAGAAGCGCGCTGCGGCGTCATCTGCGAGCTCTTGCCAAGTGGGGATAATTCCATGCGAGTCGCTGGCGGCATCATTACGCGGATGCGGTCAGCGAGGAATTGTTACTGTGAGCGATGCCCTCGGCAACCTAAACATTTACGGATGATCGGGATCGGGCTTGAACAGCTCCAGAGCATCGCATCCAGCTCCAAGACAGTGAAGTTGAAGTTGAGACCCGGGCGCAGCCTCATGATATCTGCCGCGTTCTAAAACTCCCAAGCAGGTCTCCTCCTCTCCTCCAAGGGGACGATGCGGCGGCGAAGGAAGTCTGCATGCGATGCCTCACGGTGAGCCCGGCAAGTCTAAAGCGAAGGATTGGGTGGCGGCAATCTTCAGCCTAGCATCTTCGAGGGCCACGTTGCTCCAATCGTTGCCGCGCACTATAGGGTTTGTCATTTGGGCGATGGCGGCTGCGGGTTCTCCTCGACAATCCAGCACCAATCCGCCCTCCATTCCTCCCATTTGCTACGGAGCTCTCCCTCTAGATAGGCTTCCTTCTTGCCGATCCTCGAGATCCAAGCGATTCCTCCGGCAAGAGGCTCTCCTCTCTCAACTCGGGGCATAAAGAAGTGGCGGAAAAGGGCTACGTTTGGATGGACTCCGACAAAGTTTTCGCGAGAGATGTGCGAAAACTGCCATGGTCGAAACAACATTGGGGGTGAAATCAAGGAGGCGGAACCCGTGAGGTGTTCATGATGTCATGAAAAATTCGAGAGAAAAGCGGGCGAGCCGCGATGAAAAAAGCCTTGAAGAAGGATATCCGTTCGGAGCTAATTCAGCAGCAGCTGGAAGTACCTTCGTCTTGCGGATGCGCTCGCGTCTCCGTCGACGAGAAGAGGTAGTAGTACTCCCTCGGATCCTTCAGCGGTGGTGAGGGAAGATTGCCGCTCCTTTCGCGGCGCCCTTGAGCGCTGCGCCTCGGCCGACTTCACGGCTTTCCCTTGTCGACTTTGAACCATGGCGGGCGGTGGAGAGATCGGCGGCGTTGGTGATGCTAGTGGTGATGGGGGCGGGCGCTGCTCTCTTGACCTTGGGAAGAAGGGGGCAGCGGTGGTTTTTCGAGATTGGATAGGCGGCAAGGTGGGCGAACTGCCCTGTTTCCCCTGCTTATAAAGAGGGAGGCGGACGTTCCGCTTTCGAATAAAAACCCCCCCTCACGATCTCTCCCACGACGCCGCATTCGGCGTCTTGCGTTCGTGGAGGCGTGGTGGGTCGGAGTGAGTTATGGCGTAAACCGGCAGCGCGTGCCGTGCCCTATTTTGGGCCTGGCCCTTGGCCTTCGGCACCATGTGTGGCCAGGCCGGGGCTCACTGCCGGTGTACTAGAGTAGGGGTACCCTAGTATCCCGAACTTGTGCCTGGCGATTGCAACACCAGCGGCAAGGCTTACTGGCGACCGCCAAGGTCCTCCGTGGTTCCTTTAGAGCCATTCAAGAACAAAGTATTTAATCCGGGGAGAAAAGGCCCGGCAAGAGGAGCTTGTCGGAAGGCCAACTCAAGGCACCTAGGAGACAAGGCCCGGCAAGAGGAGCTTGCGGGAAGGCCCGATGGCGACAAGCTTCGGACGCGACAAGGCAACAACGCGGCGAGACTACCATTCTATTCCTGCGCTCCGGCCGTCCACCAACATGTCGCCTTGGGACCTTTCGGTATACGTGGCAGAAGGCTGTCTTGACCCGTGAGCAGTGATGCAAGCGCCGTGACAAGATTGCCATCGTGTGCAAGCGGTGGCGCCCCAGCGGTCCCTGTTTGCCTTTGTTTGGGCGGCGTAGATGGGCATTTAATGCCTTTGTCCCTGCCGTCGGGGTTAGGTATGATACAACTGTACAAGTAGATGTACCAACCACACTCTTTTCCATTTTACCCTTGTCTCGTTGCCACCTGTCGGAGACCCTTGAGCATATAAAAGGAGGCCCATGCATAGCGTAGAGGGGGTTCAAAGGGTTGAAGCAGAAAACACTCATGCTAGGTCTCGTTAGCGGTGAAGTGTCTTTGTAGCACTCAGCGCTCCCTAGCAAGAACTCAATACACTCAAACATGCAGCGATAGGAGTGTTATCTCTGGAGAGCTCGAAGCTGGAGTAAACTGCTCGTGTGCCTCGCCTCGATCTGCTCTTCGTGCAATCTCCGCCCCCCACCGAACCGAAAGGGGCTCGGTCCGCCGGTCCCATAGGTGTTCGTGGGTCAGATCAGTTTCCCCCGACACGGAGACATACCCATAGGATTCTTATATGTAGTTCTATAGGCCCATAATGCATCATCAAGTTTCTTGGACCAATTCTTTCTAGACCTATTAATAGTCTTTTGCAAAATTAATTTGAGCTCTCTAATACTCAATTCTACTTGACCACTAGACTGCGGGTGATAAGGAGATGCAATTCTATGATTAACGTCATATTTAGCACGCATTTTACGGAAAGCACCATGAATAAAGTGTGAACCACCATCAGTCATTAAATATCTAGGGACTCCAGACCTCGGAAAAATAACTTCCTTAAGCATTTTAATAGAAGTGTTATGATCAGCACTACTAGTTGGAATAGGTTCTACCCACTTAGTAACGTAATCAACAACAACTAAAATATGTGTATATCCATTAGAGGCAGGAAAAGGTCCCATATAATCAAAGCCCCAAACATCAAATGGTTCAATAACAAGTGAATAATTCATAGGCATTTCTTGACGTCTACTAATATTACCAATTCTTTGACATTCATCGCAAGACAAAACAAAATTACGGGCATCCTTGAAGAGAGTGGGCCAATAAAAACCGGATTGCAATACCTTATGTGCAGTTCTATCTCCAGCATGGTGTCCTCCATAAGCTTCGGAGTGACACTTGCGTAGGATCTGTTCCTGTTCATGCTCTCGTACACAACATCTAATAACACCATCTACTCCTTCATATAGATGTGGGTCATCCCAAAAGTAATGCCGCAAATCATAGAAAAACTTTTTCTTTTGTTGATATGTGAAGCTAGGTGGTACAAATTTAGCAACAATATAATTAGCATAATCAGCATACCAAGGAGTGCTACGAGAAGTGCTTATGACATTTAATTGTTCATCAGGAAAGCTATCATCAATAGGTAGTGGGTCATCAAGAACATTCTCTAACCTAGATAAGTTGTCTGCAACGGGGTTCTCAGCTCCTTTTCTATCAACAATAGCAAATCAAATTCTTGCAGCAAGAGAACCCATCTAATAAGTCTAGGTTTTGCATCTTTCTTTTCCATAAGATATTTAATAGTAGCATGATCAGTGTGAATAGTTACTTTAGAATCAACAATATAGGGTCTGAATTTATCAAAAGCAAATACAACTGCTAAAAGTTCCTTTTCGGTAGTAGCATAATTTCTTTGAGCATTGTCTAGAGTCGACTAGCATAATGGATAACATTTAATTTCTTATCAACTCTTTGCCCTAGAACAGCACCTCTGACATAATCACTAGCATCACACAAATTTTAAAGGTAAATTCAATCGGTGGCTGAACAACGGTGCGAGGACTAATGCTTTCTTAAGTATTTCAAATGCTTCTACACAATCATCATCAAAGACAAATGGTACATCTTTTTGTAATAAATTATTCAGAGGCCGAGAAATTTTTGAGAAGTCCTTAATGAACCTCCTATAAAATCCGGCGTGACCAAGGAAACTTCTTATACCTTTGACGTCCTTGGGACATGGCATCTTTTCAATAGCATCAACCTTGGCTTTATCAACCTCAATACCTCTTTCAGAAACTTTGTGCCCCAAGAAAATACCTTCATTAACCATAAAGTGGCACTTTTCCCAATTCAAGACAACATTAGTTTCTTCACATCTCTGCAAAACTCGATCAAGATTGCTCAAGCAATCATCAAAAGAGGAACCATAGACGAAAAAATCGTCCATGAAAACCTCACAAATCTTTTCACAAAAGTCAGAGAATATAGCCATCATGCATCTTTGAAAGGTAGCAGGTGCATTACATAAAACAAAAGGCATACGTCTATAAGAAAAAGTACCAAAAGGGCATGTAAAAGTAGTCTTTGATTGATCTTTAGCCGACACAGGTATTTGAGAGAAACCAGAATAACCATCTAGAAAGCAATAATGTGTATGTTTGCATAATCTTTCTAGAATTTGATCAATAAAAGGCAAGGGGTAATGATCTTTTTTACTAGCTTTATTTAATTTGCGAAAGTCAATTACAATCCTATAACCTGTAATAATTCTTTGCGGAATCAATTCATCTTTATCATTAGGGACAACAGTAATACCTCCCTTCTTAGGGACACAATGGACAGGACTTACCCATGAGTATCGACAGCGGGATAAATTATACCTGCCTCGAAGCTTGAATATTTCTTTTCTTACCACTTCTTTCATTTTAGGATTCAAGCGTCGTTGAGGATCATGAACTGGTTTGGCATCCGCTCCCAAATTATTTTATGTTGACATAGAGTGGGACTAGTGCCCTTAAGATCATCAAGAGTATATCCAATAGCGGCACGGTGCTTCTTGAGTTTTCAATAATCTTTCTTCTTCATGCTCTGAAAGGTTAGCACTAATAATAATAGGATATATTTTATTTTCATCTAGATAAGCATATTTAAGATTATCGAGCAGCGGTTTAAGCTCAAACAGGATCACCCTTGGGTGGAGGATCCCTAGGATTCAAGCGGCAAATTGTGTTGAGAATAGGTTCCTATTTAAAGAATACTTCATCTATTTCCTTCTTTCATTCATGAACATATCATTTTCATGGTCTAGCAAATAGTGTTCTAAAGGATCACTAGGAGATGCAACAATAGAAGCAAGACCAATAATTTCATCCTTACTAGGCAATTCTTCCTCACAATGTTGTTTACTAAATTTAGAGAAATTAAACTCATGAATCATATCATCCAAGCCAATAGTAACAACATTCTTTTCGCAATCTATCTTAGCATTAACAGTATTCAAGAAGGGTCTACCAAATATAATGGGACAAAAGCTATCCTGTGGGGAACTTAGAACAAGAAAATCAGCAGGATATTTAGTTTTCCCACACAAGACTTCAACATCTCTTACAATTCCCATTGCAGATATAGTATCTCTATTGGCAAGTTTAATTGTAACATCAATATCTTCTAACTCAGCATGTGCAATTTCATACTTAATTTCTTTATATAAATCATAAGGTATAACACTAGCACTAGCACCCATATCACATAAGCCATGATAACAATGATCTCCTATTTTAACAGAAATAACGAGCACGCCTACCACAGGTCTATGTTTATCTTTATCACAAGGTTTAGCAATTCTAGCAGATTCACCCAGAATTGAATAACATGCCCATCAATATTATCGGACAAGAGATCTTTAACAATAGCAATATTAGGTTCTACTTTGACTTGCTCGGGAGGTGTATAAGTTCTAATATTGCTTTTACGAACCTGATTGAAGCTTTAGCATGATCCTTTATTCTAACGAGGAAAGGTGGTTTCTCAACATAAGAGGTAGGAACAATTGGATCATTATAAGTGACAATCTTTTCTTCAACTTTAATAGGTGCAGCTACTTTTACTTCTATGGGAGGATGATATTTAAACCACCTCTCCTTGGGAGATCAACATAAGTAGCAAAGATTCACGAGAAAGAAGCTACTATCTCGAGTCAAGTCCATATTTAGTGCTAAACTTACGAAAATATCGGTATCCATAAAAGATTTAACACATTCAAACTTAGGTGTCATACCGACTCCTTACCTTCATCGAGGTCCCAATCTTGAGTTGCGTTTAATTCTATCCAATAAATTCCATTTAAATTCAATAGTCTTCATCATAAAGAGCCAGCACAAGAAGTATCGAGCATGGTGCGATTGTTATCGAAAGCCGAGCATAAAACTTTGAATAATTATTTCTCTTGGGAGCTCGTGATTGGGGCATGAATATAACATTGATTTAAGCCTCCCCAAGCTTGAGCGATGCTTTCTCCTTCATGAGGCCAAAAATTATATATATAATTGCGATCACGGTGAACAAGATGCATAGGGTAATACTTTTGATGAAATTCCAATTTCAATCTTTTATAGTTCCATGATCTCGTATCATCACATAGCCTATACCATGTCAATGTGTCTCCTTCAAAGATAAAGGAAGACCTTCTTCTTAACAACATCATCGGGTATACTGCAATCTTAAATAATCCACAAACTTCATCCACATATATTAAGTGCTCATCGGGATGCTTTGTTCCATCTCACGTAAAAGGATTAGCTAGCAGTTTTCCATCATACCGAAGGAAATTCAAAAGGAGTTTCATTTTCAATAGGTTCGATGAGGTTGAGGAGCAACTCTTTGCTCTCTTGGGCGGGGTGAAGATACCCGAACAAGCCCCTCGGAGAATTACTTTCCATAGTAACAAGTGACGATGAAATTTCAACACACTATATAAATTTTCCTTACCAAATTCCACCTACCAAAGGCGCTACACTCCCGGCAGCGGTGCCAGAAAAAGTCTTGATGACCCACAAGTATAGGGGATCTATCGTAGTCCTTCGATAAGTAAGAGTGTCGAACCCAACGAGGAGTAGAAGGAAATGATAAGCGGTTTTCAGCAAGGTATTCTCTGCAAATCTTGAAATAAGTGGTAACAGATAGTTTTGTGATAAGATAAATTGTAACGAGCAACAAGTAACAAGAGTAAATAAAGTGCAGCAAGGTGGCCCAATCCTTTTTGTAGCAAAGGACAAGCCTGGACAAACTCTTATAATAGGAAAAGCGCTCCCGAGGACACATGGGAATATCGTCAAGCCAGTTTTCATCACGTTCATATGATTCGCGTTCGGTACTTTGATAATTTGATATGTGGGTGGACCGGTGCTTGGGTGCTGTTCTTACTTGAAGAAGCATCCCACTTATGATTAACCTCTATTGCAAGCATCCGCAAATACAACAAAAGTATTAAGGTGAACCTAACCATAGCATGAAACATATGGATCCAAATCAGCCCCTTACGAAGCAACGCATAAACTAGGGTTTAAGCTTCTGTCACTCTAGCAACCCATCATCTACTTATTACTTCCCAATGCCTTCCTCTAGGCCCAAATAATGGTGAAGTGTTATGTAGTCGACGTTCACTTAACACCACTAGAGGCTAGACAACATGCATCTTATCAAAATATCGAACGAATACCAAATTCACATGACTACTAATAGCAAGACTTCTCCCTTGTCCACAGGAACAAACATAACTACTCACAAAGCATATTCATGTTCATAATCAGAGGGGTAATAATATGCATAAAGGATCTGAACATATGATCTTCCACCAAATAAACCAACTAGCATCAACTACAAGGAGTAATGAACACTACTAGCAACCTACTAGCACCAATCCCGGACTTGGAGACAAGAATTGGATACAAGAGATGAACTATGGTTTGGAGATGAGATGGTGCTGGTGAAGATGTTGATGGAGATTGCCCTCTCCCGATGAGAGGAGCATTGGTGATGATGATGGCGATGATTTCCCCTCCGAGGAAGTGTTCCCGTGAACAGCTCTGCCGGAGCCCTAGATTGGTTCCATGAGGTTCCGCCTCGTGGCGGAGTCTCGTCGAAAGGTTGCTTCTTATTTTTTCTTGACGAAATACTTCATATAGGAGAAGGCAGGCGTCGGAGAGCCACCAAGGGGCCCACGAGGTGAGGCGCGCCCCCACCCTCATGAGCAGGTGTGGGCCCTGGCCTTCATCTTTGGTGATGATTTTTTTATTTATTTTAAGATATTCCGTGGAGTTTGAGGACTTTTGGAGTTCATGAGAATAGGTCTCAATATTTTCTCCTTTTCAACCCGAATTCCAGTGCCGGCATTCTCCCTCTTCATGTAAACCTTGTAAAATAAAAGAGAATAGCCATAAGTATTGTGGCATAATGTTTAATAACAGCCCATAATGCGATAAGTATCGATATAAAAGCATGATGCAAAATGGACATATCAGTGGTCATTTACTCCGACAGTAGTCCCCGAAGCTGGTGGGGCGCCGCGGCTGAAAATCGAGGAGCCTCAACAGCTTCCTACTCCGAGTGAGCTGGTAATCTTGCTTCGTCCGTCTTCTGGATACGCAAACTATTAGGAGCCGGACAAGGCCAGGCCGGCCGCCTGCTGAATTCGAAAAGTCGCAGTAGGGGCCGGGTGGCGAGCAAGCTGGATGACGGGCTTGCCACCCATTGCACACTGCCACGCTTGGCGCCCGTGAACCAGGCTGGCCTGCCTGCCAGCCTGCGTGACGTGACATTACCGCGAGGCTGGGACCGCCATTCTGGGGGCCTCGCACGCAGCGATCCGGTGCAGCCGAGGCAAACGTTTGTGCTTCTGATGCGCATTAACTTCACGCTATTATGGTGCAGAAGGCGTGGGGTCGTGGGGGAAGTGGGCGCAGTTAATCCCCCCCTCGTCTGGCCTCCTCGGCTCTACCGTCGTGGGCCTATAAGTAGGGGGAGGAGGGGCGGCAGAACGCACGCGCGCCCTCCTCGCCCTTCATCCTCTTCTTCTTCTTCTCCCTTGCTACCGTCGTGCCACTGCGTGCAGCCAGAGCGCCACCGCAGCCTGCTATCACGAGATCCCTTCAAATCGCTGCGGCCTCGTCCTCGCGCCATTGTTCTGTGCCACCGCCAAGCGACCACGTCCATGGCGCGCAGCAGTCACTCAGGCGACTGGGACGGCCCCAACGTCCATGACAACCATCTGGAGTTCCTCCGCCAGATGCGACGGCTTCCCCGCACGTCGCATGTGAAGGTGCATGTTCCTCCGAGAGGAGATCTCGTAGCGCCCGGTGACAGCGGCGTTGTCTTCGGTCGCACCTCGCGGCTTGGCCTCCCGCGGCGGGTTCCTCCGCTCGTTCCACGACTTCTATGGACTGCAGCCCCACCATCTCACACCGAACATGGTGGTGCTGCTCTCCGCCTATGTCACCCTCTGCGAGGGGTATCTCGGCGTGCTGCCCTCGCTCGAGCTGTGGGGGAGCTGTTCTACCTCAAGCTCGGCACCGCCACCAAGGACGCGGCGGCCTAGTGTGGGGCATGCGTCGCGGTACGATGCACTGGCTCCGGGGTACGCTTCCCGTCCATCGCCCTGCTGCAGTCGGCCAAGCTGTGGCAGAAATTGTACTTCTACGTCGAGAACATCCACGCGATGTGGGACTACGTCAATCTGCCGGCTTATGCAGTTGACCCGCCTGCCGAGCCCCGCACCAACTGGAAGTTTCTGCCGAAGAACCTGTCGGCCGCCGCCTTCACCGTGCTCACCTGGCTCCAGGAGATGACAGAGTCGGAGGGCCTCAAGGCCTTGGACCTTCTTGCCCCCTTCATGGAGCGTCGGGTGCTGCCTCTTCAAGCTCGGCCCCACCTGATCAGCAACATGAGTGGGCGCCGGGACCCGTGCCGGATGTTCACCAAGGTGCTGCCGGATACGGAGGTGGTCCGGCTGGTAAACTTTTTCTCCAATTGCAAGCTCTCGGAGAAGGACTGGCGGTTCGTCAAGGAGCCGTACATCCGCACTACCCCGCCGCCTGTGGTGAGTCTTCTGGTTCTCTTCTTCTTTGCTTGTCCGGATTTCTTCTTGCCGCCTGACCACCCGGACGTGATGCAGTGCTTCCCGGGCCAAATGGCAACTGGTGCGCCAGCCCCAGGCCATCAGTACCTGGAGGACCACGCGGAGAGCGACATGGACGACCCCGAGCTGGGGGTGGCCGTCGTGGAGGAGGACGACGCCGCAGGAGGCGGCGGTGAGGTAGCGGGCGGCTCCGCAGGAGGCGGCCTCGGGGAGTGGCTGGACGACAAGGAGGAGTACGACGAGCCGCGCGGCGCCCTCGACACCGACGGGATGGGTGCCGGCTCATCGGCCGTACCGACTGCAGCAGCCAACGCGCCGAAGCCTCGGGCCGACGCCGGGTTGTTCGACAGTCGGCCCAAGAAGACCAAGACCTCGGCCGCCGCGACCAAGCGCCAAGAGGCCACGAAGGCGGCCATCTTCCATAAGGGTCCAAAGCAGCGCCCACTTGTGTCCGCGTAAGCGTCTTGATCTTTCTCGCATTTTGCTTCTCTTTTTTCGCAAATTTCTTCTTAGCTTCTTTCTGCCGTGTTCGCGTAGGGCCCCGCTCTCTCTGTCACGAGCCCCATCCAGCTTGGTGATTGGGGCGGCAGACAGCTCCGCAGACACCCGCCGCGTGGATCCGGTCGCCACCCTTCGGGAGGCGTCGGAGAGGAATGCCGGGAGGTTCAAGAGGAGCGGGAGGTCATGGCCCGCGCGAAGGCGGAGGCAGCCAAGGCGGCCCAAATGGAGGCCGATGCGGCGGCCAAGGCGCAGGTCGACGTGGCTGCCAAGGCGCAGGAGGACGATGCATCCCGCAGCAGGGATCTAGAGTCCATCGGCCCACAGCACGCGGAGCCGCCGGTGCCAGAGGGCTAGGAGCTGACTGGAGGGGCTGGTGTCGACCAGTCGGCCCTGGAGAGGGGAGGGGCAGACCCCATCGTCTTGGAGGCGGAGGTGCCTCCGCGCGCACCGACTAGTGGGGCGCAGGGCAGTCGACCCGAGGCGCCGCTGGTGCTGCCATCTGGTGGCGAGTTGGTGGAGGGCCCGATTCCCACGGTTCGCGTTCCTACGCGGCAGCGCCCGGTGTGGGCGGCCTCACCGTCGAGGCCGATGGAGATCGGGGCCGCGAGCTCGTCGGCGCGCGATACCGAGGCCACCAGCGCTGCCCCACCGGACTGGACGTCTGGGGATGGCTCGGGAGTCCTGAACATGGCTGTGCAGGACGTCCTGGCCCGGTTCAACACCCAAGGCGCCACTCTCTAGCAATCCATGCAGGAGTTTTTGGCGACGCAGGCGGTCGTCCGGGTAAGTTATTTGCTTCTTGTTTTTCAATTCTAGCGATC
Organism: Aegilops longissima; assembly: GCA_021605205.1. Lineage (NCBI taxonomy): Eukaryota > Viridiplantae > Streptophyta > Magnoliopsida > Poales > Poaceae > Aegilops > Aegilops longissima. Next base: position 275,274,767 of record CM038679.1, read on the forward strand.
TTACGTGGGGGCGCGCCAGCGCACCCACTGGGTGTAGCCCACGAGTTCTGGGCCGGCTGTTGAACAGGCGGCTCAGAGCTTCAAGGTATGCTCCGAGTGCTGAGATTTTTTATCTTCCGTGTTCTTTGTTGCAGGCCTACCACAACCTCCGTGTGGCCGCCTACAACTCCTATAACCAGGAGTTGGCCAAGCGGACCACTAATCTGAATCAGAGCTGAAGTAAGCACTTCATCTTCTTTTCCACGGCGGCGCGTCAGCGCACACGCTGGGTGTAGCCCCCGAGATTCAGGCCGACTGCTGAGCAGTCGGGCTGGATCTCCCAACAACTACTTGTTTTTGGTTGGTGTTGACATTTTCTTTCTTGTCTTTGCAGAGGCCACCGCTGATCTGCGGCAGCGCCTGGGCGAGGTCCAATCCAAGCTCCACACCAAGGAGCAGGAGCGCAGCCAGGACGCTCAGGAGCGCGATCACCTGGCAAAGGAGCTGACGGACCAGGCGGAGCGGCACAAGGCAGAGGTGCAGCGACTGAAGGACGGCGAGACTCTCCTCAGGGCCGAGTTCGAGACTCAGCGCTCAAAATGGGCCGAGAAGGAGAAGTTCCTGTCCGACGGCAACGGTGAGATCGAGGACATGATCGATGGTAAGTTGCTTCTTCTTTTGTGCGGCCGCCGACTGTTGCAGGAGCTGGCTTCTGGCGTCTAATTTTTTGATCTTCTTCTTGCGCAGAAATATTTCCCGGTCATTTCGTCGCCGTTAGCCAGGCCATCGAGGCATGACGCGAGGTGCGAAGGAGGGCAGGCGTGGACATTCCGCCCAATGCGCCTCGGAACCACGACGAGCAGCTTCTGGCCGTTAAGACACGCCTGTAGCCGGCTCATCGCCTGCTCCACCGCCTTTAGCGCGCTGGGTCTCAGGTGCTGGCCGCCCTCTGGCCAGACGCTCAGGTCCTGCGCACCCCCAGTCGGACTGCCGACTGGCTGGAGATAGCAGTCGGGCGCTTCGAGGCCTGGAAGGGTGTCGCGGCTCGAGCGGGCACTCGGACGGCCTTGGAGTTTGTCAAGGCTTGGTATCCGGGGCTGGATCTGGCCCAGTTGGCCACCTTCCGGCAGGAGGCCGGACCGGAGCTGGAGGCGGTGAGTCGCGCGCTCACCCATCGCGCGGCGGCAATCGCTAAGTACGCCGACACCTTTGTCTTCATCCCAGAGCTGGACGACAAAGGCGCTGAGGTGACGCCCAACTGGTTTGGGCTGAACCTGGAGGATGGGGAGGACTCGGCGGAGGAGGTCGCCTCCAGCGACGAGGGCGAGGAGGATGAGGACGAGGACGGCGAAGACATCGCACCGGACGACATAGTGAGTAGCCGGCCTCATCCTGGTCAGGCCTCGACCAGCGAGCCGCGGGATGCCGCGCCGACTGCTGCTGGTCTGACCAGGCCGAGACCCACCAGTCGGCCGCTCCACCACCCGCCGCCTCTGCCTCCGCCAACCCGTCTGATCCACCTGCTGCTCCTCTGGCCTAGGCAGCCATTTTATCTTTCCTGTTTTGTAATCTCTTGAACGAACAAGTTAAATTCACACAGTTCCACCCGCTGGGGGTGTTATTTCAAACTCTGTTGAATGCTAGCTATGAGCCTTTTGCTATGTACATTAATTATTCTCGCACAAGTTTGTGCTCCGCCGGGTTCTAACTTGGTTTTGCCTTTCTGTTCTTTTTGGCTTCTTCCTTTGCCGCCTTCCTTTGTCTGCCAGCTGGACAGCCGCTCTGCGGTCTGTGGCTGGGTCAGGGACTTCACCGTTTAGGATAGACAAGTACTTCGGCCGCCTAGAACATAGCAAGTCAAGTGAGAAGCCGGCCAGCCGGCTGCTCAGCAGCCGGATGGTGAGGCGAAGGGCCGGCTTGGCCTATGCTGATGTTTTTCCTTAGTCATTTTTGTGTGGACATCATTTCCTGCCTTTAGCTCTTGCCAGCCGGACAGTCGCTCTGCGAGCTGTGGCTTAAGGCAAGAGAGGGCTTAGATGTCGGCACACAACTTGTCCGACTGCAGGTGGTATCAATATAGGACAAGGCGGCGAGCCCCCGGGCCGACTGGTCGGACCCGGTGCCGGGTGAAGGAATGAAATGATACATTCACAGGCATAATCTTATCATATAGATAAAAAGGGTAGCCCCAGAGTGCTCTTCGAGGGACCCGTTGTCTTTGCTCTTAATACAAAAGGTAGCCTGGTACATACTGCATTAACTGAAATCTTCGAAGGAGATTTGCATTCCATGGGCGCTATGTTTCCTTGCCGGAATCGTCCCTCTTGCGTGCCCTAGGCTTCCACGCATCGATGAGGTAGTAGGAGTCATTTCCCAAGGCTTTGCTGATGATGAAAGGCCCTTCCCAAGGGGCCGAGAGCTTGTGCTGGCCGGTTGTTCGCTGGATCAGCCGGAGCACAAGGTCCCCCTCTCGGAAGGATCGTGGCATGGCCTTCCAGTTGTGGTAGCGGCACAGGCCCTGCTGGTAGATGGCGCACCAGCTAAGTACCAGCAGCGGGCCCTCTTCCAGCAGGTCGACGCTGTCTTCTCGTGCCTCCTTTGCCTCCGCCTCTGTGTACATGGTGACGCGAGGTGAGTCAAACTCAATGTCAGTTGGGATGACGGCTGAGGGAGTCCTGGATTAGGGGGTGTCCGGATAGCCGGACTACCATCATCAGCCGAACTATCATCTGCCGGACTATGATCATTGACCGGACTCCAAGACTATGAAGATACAAGATTGAAGACTTCTCCCCGTGTCCGGATGGGACTTTCCTTGGCGTGGAAGGCAAGCTTGGCGATACGGATATGTAGATCTCCTACCATTGTAACTGACTCTATGTAACCCTAGCCCTCTCCGGTGTCTATATAAACCGGATGGCTCTAGTCCGTAGGACTATGAGAACAACCCTTACAATCATACCATAGGCTAGCTTCAAGGGTTTAGCCTCCTTGATCTCGTGGTAGATCCACTCTTGTAAACATCCACAATATCAATATCAATCGAGCGGGGCGTAGGGTTTTACCTCCATCAAGAGGGCCCGAACACAGGTAAAACATCGTGTCCCTTGTCTCCTGTTACCATCCGCCTAGCCGCACAGTTCGGGACCCACTACCGAGATCCGCCGCTTTGACACCGACATTGGTGCTTTCATTGAGAGTTCCTACGTAGCCGTCACCGATAGGCTTGATGGCCTCTTCAATCAACAACGACGCAGTCTGGGTGAGACTTTTCTCCCGGACAGATCTTCATATTCGGGCGGCTTCGATCGCGGGCAACTCACTTGGCCATCTGGAGCAGATCGGAAGCTTCGCCCCTGGCCGTCGAGTCAGGTTTGGAAGCCTAAACTTCACGGCCGATATCGCGGGGACTTGATCTTGATGGATCTGAGCCACTGCCCGGCGTGCAGCGCTGTCACGATGGGCATGACCTAACTCTGCCGCGGACGGCACCTTGGAGGTCCGCTGCGAACCCGCTCCGACCCATGGTCCGGAGCGATCGCTTCGGATCGAGGGCGGATGGCTGGACACCGCCTCGGGAGCTGCAACTTCTACGGTGATGGGCGAACACTTACCTTGTCCCGCATAAAACTCATGACTCCGAGGTGCGGACTCTGCGCGGACTCCGAACCTCCTGCGCCCTTGCCAGTCGAATCCGATTGGGCGCCGATCATGGAATTCACCGCTGCGGACATCTTTGGCTTTTCGCCTTCGGTGATATCATAAATTCACTGAAGCATCTCTCGCTATCCGGAGAGCCCTGGCGAACTACGGCCGGGGCGGTTGGGACGCAGACGACGAAGAAATTCAGACCCACCCACCACCCACTTCAGTAGCCACCGTCGGCGATTTAACCGGCGTACTCAACTACGACTCCGAAGACATCGGCGGTATGGGCGAAGATGCCGGAGACTACCAAGAACCAGTGCCTACAGGACCTTTGGAAGACCACCTCGTCATCGACATATACATGGTGGACACCCCAAAAGATGGGGGCGGCAAAAGAAGCGCGGAGGCCGATTCCTTAAAGAAACAGCCCAAGCGCCCGGCGTCAGTGGCGCCGCTCTAAATCCCGCCACGGCAAGAATGGAGATTCGGCACAGGAGATAATAACACCCGAGAAAGTGCGAAGACAACTCCCTCGGCCACGATCCAGCGCAGGAGGAGGGAGAAGCAAGCCCTCACGAGAGGCGGCGACGAAGAGGTCGAGGATGACAATTACTTACCTCCCTCCGGAGGCGAGGCAAGCCTCGGCTGACGACATTAATCGTCATGCACGAGGATCCCGTCGAACAAGAGCGTTTCAGGCGAGGCTAATGGCCACGGCAAACAGCCTAAAGAAAAAGCAGAACGACTTCAAGCTGATCAAGACCCTCTTGCCGACAGATGGACCGAGGTCCTCGCGTCGAAGAGTATGAACTCGAGCGACCCTCAAAAGTTACCCAAAATGCAAGTTGCTCCCCGATTAGAGGAGGAGGCATACAAACCTGCATCACCAGCGCTGTCTGGCAGACCGGCCACCTCGTGGCCGCTGAAGAGAGGCGTGCAAGCCCTCCACCAAAACCGTACCCGGCATCGCTCAAAAAGCATGAAGCCGCGGGGGAACGCGCCGGACTTGTGGGATATATTGGAGGACAAGGCAAGACAATCCAGATCTATCTATGGATCACGTGTGCGCCCAAGACCCACGACGAATACCGTCGCGCCGGATACAACTACTCCGGCCGGGCCGAACACAGCAGACAACGCTCTCTCGAGCTACGTCGCGATATTGCTCAATCTGAGGCGCCGCACACCCGCTATGCTCCAGCGAAGTAATGGATGATCAAATCCTCAAGGGTTTAAACCCGTTAATATCGAATCCTACGATGGCACAACAGACCCCGTGGTTTGGATTGAGGATTATCTCCTCCATATACACATGGCCTCGGCGGACGATCTTCACGCCATCAAATATCTCCCGCTCAAGCTTAAAGGACCAGCTCGGCATTGGCTTAACAGCCTGCCCGCGAGAGTCAATTGGATCTGTGGGAAGACACGGAAGCCGCATTCCTCGACAACTTCGAGAGGCGCGTATATGCGACCACCGGACGCAGATGACCTAAGCCACATAATCCAGCAGCTGGCGAATCGGCCAGCAATTACGGACACGGTTCTTAACAAAGAAAAAATCAAATCATCGGTGTCCGGATCGAGGCCCTCGCTGCCTTCAAACATAACATCCGCGACGAGTGGCTGGCCCGGCACCTAGGGCGGGAGAAGCCGAAATCCATGGCAGCCCTCACATCACTCATGACCCGCTTACATGCGGGAGAGGATAGCTGGCTAGCTCGCAGCAACAACCTCAAAAAAACGCTGGCAGTCCGGATACCAAGGACCGCAATGGCAGAGTTGCGTCGAAACAAAACAAACGCCGCATTAACAGCGATAGCAATGAGGATCTGGCAGTCAACGCGGATTCCGAGGCTCCAAGCCCGGTCAGCGGAAGAAGCCATTCAAAAGAACCACTCCGGCCCGTCAATTTGGACCGAATACTCGACCGCTCTGTCAAATACATGGAACCCCGAAAAGCCAGCTAACCATGCCAGCAGAGATTGTTGGGTATTCAAGCAGGCGAGCAAATTAATCGCCGAAAACGGTGACAAGGGGCTACACAGCGATGACGAGGAAGAGACCCGCCGCCCGAACAACAAAGGACAAAGGATTCCCCCTCAAGTTCGGACGGTAAACATGATATCGCAACGCATATTCCCAAGAGGGAGCGGCGTGCACTAAAGGGACGATCTGGCGATGGAGCGATCGCCCCAAAATTCAACCCATGGTCCTCTTGCCCGATCACTTTCGATCGAAGAGACCATCCGACCAAGATATCCGCCATGGCGGATTCGCCGCATTGGTTTTAGACCCAATCGTCGATGGATTTCACCTCACGAGAGTCCTGATGGACGGCGGCACTAGCCTGAACCTGCTTTATCGGGATACGGTCGCAAGATGGGCATAGACCCTTCAAGGATTAAACCTACAAAGACAACCTTCAAAGGCGTCATACCGGTGTCGAGGCCAATTATACGAGCTCGATTACACCGAAGTGGTCTTCGGATCCCGGATAATTTCCTAAGCGAGGAGTTAATCTTCGACATAGTCCCGCGTTCAGCGGCTATCACGCTCTTTCAGACGAACGCGTTTGCAGTAAAATTCAACGCGGTGCCACATTATGCATACCTTAAGCTCAAGATGCGAGGCCCTCGTGGAGTCATCACGGTCAATGGAAACACGGAACGCTCCCTCCGAACGGAGGAACATACAGTGGCTCTCGCGGCGAAGTACAGAGCAGCCTTTTAAGGCAATTCTCGAGTCCGCCGTTAAGCGACCGACACGACCAAACGCGCTCGGAGCAACATCAACCAAGACCACCGCACGTTCCGCACGCCGTAGTAATGCGGCCTCAACCCCAGCCCTCGCAAAATTGTAAGACAAACTCTCCGCGTACATAATTACGCCTTTGAGATACCATGGGCATAGGGGAAGGCACAACCACAACAGACCAGTGCGGTTCGACCACACCGGGGGCTCCCAAGTGTGTCGCTCTTTTTCTTTTATTTCTCTCTTTTTATACAGAACTCAGTCCGCGGCGAACTGCCGAACTCATGATGCAACAGCCAGGGAAGGACAAAGGCGCGCGCGAACACTCGTGTGGTCTCCATCACGAGCATTAAATTTGTTAAATACAACATTCCATGGCCTACCCCTCGAGGGAGACGCCTTTAATTCGCCCAATCCCTTGCTTTCCGCACTATTTGTATCATTCCGCACTCATAGCATATCTTCTCAAATAAAATGCAGCTCTTTTGCCCATAATTGCATTACCTTATATATATATATATATATATATATATATATATATATATATATATATATATATATATATATATATATTCATTTACGACATGTTGCACCCGTACATTTTAGTGCGACCAAATACACCAGGGCTTATGTTCTCCGCATTATGGTGTGATAAAGTCCGAACACTTTCACAAGTGCGGCACCCGAACTTATAGCATTATATGAATCGGCTCGAATCATGTCTTGGGTCAATAGTTGGGTTTGCCCGGCTCCCATGTTTGGCACCTTACGTTCCGTTCTATCGGCTAAGGTAGCTTTGGGAGAACCATCTGCGATTGCGCCCGGTTGAGCCGGGTTAACGCCTCTGGAGAAAGCTAAAACTGACCGTCATGATAAGGCGAGACTGGTCGCTGTTCGAGAGGTCCTTTCGGGTCCTTAAAGACCTCGCCGCTTGAGCGAAGTTCGGATTATGTCCGGCGAAGGCGTGGATAGCGCCCCAATTCGGTCCTCCGAATACTAGGGGCTTCACGAAATTTAAAATTATAGAATTCTATGGCTAAGTGAGAGTGTTCAAGCACTATAAGTCCGGTTGCCTTGTTCGTTGTGTTGAGCGCCCCCTAGATGGACCCAAAAATGGGAACAAGAGTGCTCAAGTTTATCCCGAACACCCAAACTTTCGTGGCATGGGGGCTGAAGCCGACGACTTGCCATCTCTCAGATTTAATAAACGGCCGCACAGAAGGTAATATTTTAAATTAACAAGCGTTGCTTAGCCCATATGAACAAAGTTTTCAGCGCACAGGATAACACATTGCGAATTTACTCAAAAATTACATCCACAGGGCACTCATCCGCAATCTTGCGGGCACCCTTGAGACAGCCTTATAGTACATTTCGGCGACGATGTTCCTTGCCCGCTGGTGGCGCGTCGGTGATTAGCTTCTCCGCATCCAGCTTGCCCCAATGCACCTTTGCGCGGGCAAGGGCCCGACGAGCACCTTCAATACTGGGAGCGCTTGATAACCTCCACCCAGGGGCACGATCCACCAGCCGTCGCAGACGAGGCTGAAGTAGCTCCTGGCATGGCCTCTCCGAGCCACACCGGACTATGAGGCCCTTCATGGCCTGCTCGGCCACCTTGTGAAGCTCGACCAGCTGCTTCAGCTGGTCGCTAGGGGGCACCGGATGGCCGGCCTCAGCATACTGAGACCAAGACCTTCTCCATTGAGCTCCCCTCCTCGGCTCGGTAGAATGCGGCGGCATCGTACACGCTGCGAGGCAGATCTGCAACGCCTCGAGAGCTCCGAATTCGGGTAAGTAACACGTAATTTACATTCACATGCTTGCTTTGCATGAAAAATGCCTTACCCGCCGCTATCTTCCTCATCAACTCAATCTCTGAAGGGACTTATGGGCATCGGCCTTGGCAGTTTGGCACTTTCGAGAGCCGAGGCAAGCTCGGACTCTCGAGTCCTTGAGTCACGCCCAAACTCTCATGCTTTTCCATGAGAGCACGGAGCTCTTGCTGAACCACCGCCACCCGCGCCTCTTGCTTTTCTCGCTCCGCCTGCCGTGCCGGTGGCGCATTGCGTTCGGCGCGGACACGGCCTCCTTCAGAGTCGCCACCTCGTTCGTGGCCCTGCAGTACTCATGTTATCCTTGTTATTTTTGTTGCAACCTAAATCCTTTTACAGAAGGTACAAGTTCAAAGTGGTGTTACTCACCTTCTTTGTCCTGGAGCTGCTTCTGGCGCGGCCGAGCTCTTGCTCGGACCGCTCAAGCTCTGCTTCAAAGCACCGACCTCCGATCGGTGCGGCGGAGGTCGGCAGCAGCAGCTCGCAACCCATATTGACATAATTTTTAGCAACCCTGCGTGTATCTTTTTTTCAGATCCTCGTCCGCTTTTCTTTCCGAACACCGAACCGAGCATCGTGGGCTACCGTCTATGCGGTATTACATTGCATATTTTAACTTCTTACCTCAAAGCACGATAGAAGGCTCTGCGAAGCTTCGGTCAGCCCGCTCTTGGCGAGCTGCACCTTCAATCACCGCACTCATAATAGTGCGGTGTTCTTCCTCGATGGAAGCGCTGCAGCGCCCAACAAATTGCCGGCGCCCCGGTTGGGACGGAAGCCCGCGGCGTCACGGTCTTGCCCTTCGCTGAAGGGCCGCCGCGGACTCCGGAACCACTGCGGGTTCCCATGTGGAGTCCGCGCGAAGTCCGGAGGACGCCTTGTGGCGCCTCGAGCCTCCCCGATGGGTCCCTTCTTGGGATCCCACCTCGGCGTCCTCGGTGTCGCGAGGGTGGAGGCGGTCGGGATGGAGTCTACATCCGACGGAGCCAACGACCCGCTTCGATGAAGCGGGAGATCATCACGGCCGGACTACAAAGGCGGCATGCGGCATCGAGAATGACACTATGTGACGCAGAAAAGAAATTATAAATCATTCGGAATCCGGATACTTACGATCTCGCGGAGGCCTGGCCCTTGAAGGCCATTCTTCCTCGCCAACGTTGATGTTGGCGGAGCTGTCCGGGAATAGTCCTTCCCCTTGGACCCTTGGCCTCCCCCCTGGGGAAGCCTTCCTCTTCCTCTCTCCCTCCTCTGGGAGAGAGTCCTCTTCTCCTCCTCGTTTTGGGGAGGAGTCCGCCCGAGTCGTCGGACACTGAAAACAGGAGCTCTTTCGAGCACCCGTGGCCTCCTTCTTGGCCTTCTTCTCCGCACCACGTGCGGTGCGGAACCAGCAGCCTCGCTAGACGAGCGCTCATTGGATTTTTGGCATAGGAGCCGGCAGGTAATCTGCTCCGCCTTCCTCATCCAGTCTGTCAAAGGAAAAGGGAAATTAAAACCGCATAGAGTCAAACTATGAAAAACAAGTGTCCGTAAAGGGTAGAATCACTTACCTCGTCGGCTTGGCTGCGGCGAAATCCGCGATCTTCGATCGCGGATGCGGGGAACCAGCGCTTGAACAGCACCTTCCAGCGCCTTTCGTCGTCAGGTCAAGAGCCCGCTCAGCGCTGAGTGCTGTTCCGGATCGAACTCCCACAGATTGAATGCCCGCTCTTGGCATGGGAGAATCCGTGACGAGCATGACTTGGACCACGTTAACCAGCCTGAGCTTCTTCACCAGCTTACGGATACGGGCTTGGAGTCCCGTCGGCTCCTTGAACTACCCCACAGCAAGCCCTTCTCTTTCCGGGAGGTGAGCTGCGTGGGGATACCAGATCTAAACTCGGGGCCGCCGCCCATGTAGGGTCACGCTGCTCGGTGATATAGAACCACCCGATTGCCACCCCTTGACGGATTCCACGAAGGCCCCTTCAACTAAAGGACATTGGGCATCTTGCCCAACATGGCGCCTCCGCACTCCGCTTGAGTGCCCTTCACTACCTTCGGCTTGACATTGAAGGTCTTGAGCCACAAGCCGAAGTGGGGCTGGATGCAGAGGAAGGCCTCGCACACGAGGATAAACGCCGAGATGTTGAGGATGAAGTTCGGCGCTAGATCATGGAAATCCAGGCCGTAGTAGAACATGAGCCCCCGGACAAAGGGGTGAAGTGGAAACCCAGTCCGCGGAGGAAGTGGGGAAGAAAGACGACCCTCTCATGAGGCCTGGGGTGGGGATGAGCTGCCCCTCGTCGGGCAGCCGGTGCGCGATGTCGCCGGAAAGGTATCCGGCGCCGCGCAGTTTGGCGATGTGCTCCTCCTTAACGGTGGAGGCCAACCATTTACCTCCCGCTCGGACATGGTCGGAGAAGGTTGAGACGAGATGCGCGAACTTGGGCGCTGGAGCTCGAGTCGCGCGGAGATGGATAAGCAAAGGAGGAAGAAGGCGTAGGTGAGAAGGTGAATCCTTATCCCTTATATGGGCGGGCGAAGTCTACGCGTCCCCCACCGGCCTGGTAAAACTCGCTTATCCCCCAAGCGTCACCATCAACGGCGCGGTTGGGTTACCCACGTCCGTATTGATGAGAATCCGGATTAAGGGGAAACACGATCTCCGCTTCGACAAGGCGTGTTAAGGAAACCGCCTCGCTAAATGCGCTGAGGTGGTAAAGTAAAAAACAATTCAAGTAATGGCTTGGTAGTGGTGTGACGTCATGCCACAAAAAACATTAGCAGATTGAACTTGTGTATATTTTACTATTCTCTCTACGGTGGAACGTGGAATTTATTTTGCAGAGCCGGACACTATCCTGGTGTTCACAATCTTCTATCATTCGAGGAGGAACCCGCCTTGCAATGCCAAGCAACATACGCTACCGGACTTATCGTCATTGAAGCCTGGTTCAGGGCTCTTGAGGAGTCTGGATTAGGGGTGTCCGGATAGCGGACTACCATCATCGGCCGAACTATCATCTGCGGACTATCATCATCGACCGGACTCCAAGACTATGAAGATACAAGATTGAAGACTTCTCCCGTGTCCGGATGGGACTTTCCTTGGCGTGGAAGGCAAGCTTGGCGATCTGGATATGTAGATCTCCTACCATTGTAACCGACTCTATGTAACCTAGCCCTCTCCGGTGTCTATATAAACCGGATGGCTCTAGTCCGTAGGACTATGAGAACAACCCTTACAATCATACCATAGGCTAGCTTCTAGGGTTTAGCCTCCTTGATCTCGTGGTAGATCCACTCTTGTAAACATCCACAATATCAATATCAATCGAGCAGGACGTAGGGTTTTACCTCCATCAAGAGGGCCCGAACCTGGGTAAAACATCGTGTCCCTTGTCTCCTGTTACCATCCGCCTAGACGCACAGTTCGGGACCCCCTACCCGAGATCCGCCGGTTTTGACACCGACAACGGCCTCAGCCCCGTACACGAGGAAGAAGGGAGTGAAGCCGGTTGCTTTGTTCGGCATGGTCCGGAGACTCCAGAGGACGGCCGGCAGCTCTTCGATCCAGCAGCCTGTCGAGCGCTCCAGCGGCTCGACCAGTCGGGGCTTGATGCCGGACATGATGAGGTTGTTTGCTCGCTCGACTTGGTCGTTTGACTACGGATGGGCAACTGACGCTAGGTCCAGTCGGACGCCCTGGGTCGCACAGAAACGGGCCAATGCGCCTTTGCCGAAGTTTGTGCCATTGTCGGTGATGATGCTATGTGGTACGCCGTACCAGACAGTGATATCTGCGATGAAGGTCACAGCAGTCGGACCATTCAGCTTCTTGATTGGCTTTGCTTCAATCCACTTGGTGAATTTGTCCACGGTGACCAGCAAATGGGTCATGCCGCCGCGTGCTGTCTTGAATGGGCCCACCATGTCCAGCCCCCAGAGGGCAAACGGCCAAGTGAGGGGGACGGTCTTGAGTGCAGAAGCCGATAGGTGTTGCTTGGAGCTGAAGCGTTGGCACCCCTTGCACTTCTGGACCAAATCCTTGGCGTTGTCCAAAGCAGTCAGCCAGAAGAATCCATGGCAGAAATCTTTGAAAACAAGGGATCCGGAGGCCGGGTGGTGGCCACATTCGCCTTGGTGAATATTGATACGTCTCCAACGTATCTACTTTACCTAACGCTTTTCCTCTTGTTTTGGACTCTAATTTGCATGATTTGAATGGAACTAACCCCGGACTGACGCTGTTTTTCAGCAGAACTACCATGGTGTTGTTTTTGTGCAGAAATAAAAGTTCTCAAAATGGAATGAAACTTCGCGAGGAATTTTTATATGATATATAAGAATTTCTGGAGCCAAGACCTACCGGAGAGGGGGCCCTGGATGGGCACAACCCACCAGGGCGCTCCCTATCTCCTGGCGCGCCCAGGTGGGTTGTCCCCACCTGGTGGCCCCGCTGACCCTGAAACCGACGCTATAAATCCTATTTTTCCAGAAAAAACTAGGGAGAAAGAATTATCACAATCCACGAGACGGAGCCGCCGTCACCTCCTGTTCTTCATCGGGAGGCCAGATCTGGAGTCTGTTTGGGGCACCGGAGAGGGGGCTCTTCGTTCTTCGTCATCACCAACCCTTCTCCATCGCCAATTCCATGATGCTCCCCACCAGGAGTGAGTAATTCCTTCGTAGGCTCACTGGTCGGTGAGGAGTTGGATGAGATTCATCATGTAATCGAGTTAGTTTTGTTAGGGCTTGATCCCTAGTATCCACATTGTTCTCAGATTGATGTTGCTATGACTTTGCCATGCTTAATGCTTGTCACTTTGGGCCCGGGTGCCATGAACTCAGATCTGAACCGTTTATGTTATCATCATTATATCCATGTTTTAGATCCGATCTTGCAAGTTATAGGCAACCCCGGAGTGACAATAGTCGGGACCACTCCCGGTGATGACCGTAGTTTGAGGAGTTCATGTATTCACTATGTGTTAATGCTTTGTTCTGGTTCTCTATTAAAAGGAGGCCTTAATATCCCTTAGTTTCCAATATGGACCCCGCTGCCACGGGAGGGTAGGACAAAAGATGTCATGCAAGTTCTTTCCACAAGCATGTATGACTATTTACGGAATACATGCCTACATATTGATGAACTGGAGCTAGTGCAGTATCGCCCTAGGTTATAACTGTCTCATGATGAATATCATCCAACAAGTCACAGATCCAATGCCTACAAATTTATCTTATATTATTTCTGCTAAGTTACTACTACTATCATCATTGTTACACTTGCTACAAATTACCGCTATCACTGTTACCGTTACCATTGCTACTGTTACTACTATCAAAACTATCATATTACTTTGCTATCGATCACTTTCTTTGCAGATAATTAATCTCCAGGTGTGGTTGAATTGACAACTCAGCTGCTAATACGTTCAAATATTCTTTGGCTCCCCTTGTGTTAAATCTATAAATTTGGGTTGGATACTCTACCCTCGACAACTGTTGCGATCCCCTATACTTGTGGGTTATCAAGATCTTTTTCTGGCGCCGTTGCCGGGAGCATAGCTATATTTGTTGAGTCACATGGGATTATTATCAAATTATCACTATGAATAATATGAAGGATTCTAAGACTAAGATATTTCCCTCAAAGACGAGGGGAGGTAAGGAACTGCCATCCAATTCTGCTTTAGATTGACCTTCTGTTATAAGTAAACTTGCAACACCACCACATGCTATTAATTCTAATATGTCGCAAGTTATTGATGATGCTACTTCCACTATGAATGTTGCTAGTACCTTTCTTGATAATGATGATGTGCCACTTGGTGAATTTCTTGATGAACAAATTGCTAGAGTAATACAGCATGATGTTGTCGAATCTGATGATGAGCTTGAAATTGAAACTCCTGAAACACCTGCTAGAACTAGCCTTCCTAGATATGAATTGCCTAAGGTACCAGAAGGTTATGTTATGAATGAGGAGACAACTAGAGATATTCTTGCTTGTGAGGATAGAGATGATCTAGAAAAAAATTTATGCAAGTATAAAGAAAAATCTCCGAATGCTAGAATGAAATATGATCCTAAGTTTGCTACTTCACCTATCTTTATCGATGATAAGGATTATGAATTCTCTATCGACCCAGAGTTAATTATTTTGGTTGAATCTGATCCTTTTCATGGTTATGAAACCGAAACTGTTGTGGCACATCTTACTAAGTTGAATGACATAGCCACCCTTTTTACTCATGATGAGAAGACTCGCTATTACTTTATTCCCAAATTATTTCCGTTATCATTAAAGGGTGATGCTAAAGCTTGGTACAACACTCTTGCTCCTGGTTGTGTGCGTAGTCCCCAGGATATGATTTATTACTTCTCTGAAAAATATTTCCATGCTCATAAGAAACAAGCTGCTTTATAGGAAATATTTAACTTTGTGCAAACTAAAGAAGAGAGTCTCCCACAAGCTTGGGGGAGGCTTTGCCAATTACTTAATGCTTTGCCTGATCATCCTCTTAAGAAAAATGAAATACTTGATATCTTCTATAATGGACTAACTGATGCTTCTAGGATCTGTCGTGGTGATCTCACGGCAGATGCCATGGGATGTCTAAAAGAGGGGACATGGACAAGGGCACTGGTGGGCTCTAGAAGCGAGGTTGGCACGCGCAAGTGTGAGACACGAGACGTACCCAGGTTCGGGGCTCTCCGGAGAGATAACACCCCTAGTCCTGCTGACTGTGGTTTATATGAAGTGGATATAGGCTTGCTCTTGGAGCTGTTCTGGGGAGGAAGGAAGATAGGCCAGTGCATAGGCTGCTCCCTCTACCACTTGATAGAGGCGAAGGTGTCCCGATGTTTCGATGAGATGTTGGCTATCGTTTTCTGTGGGAGTCGACCTTGACGATCCAACTACGAACGTGCGAGACGTCGAGCCTTAGAAATCGCTAAACCAACTTCTGAGGGTTATTGACCACGCCGGAGCACGATCAACCTGACCACGAAGGTCTATTTCCTGCGAGAAAATGAAGAACAAGCAAGAAACTAAGATTGCAATCTGGATATTGCGAATATAAGAGGAAATCTTTAATGATGAAGGTGGGGTTCTATGACGCCTTTGTCTGGTCGTTGAACACAAAAGAAGTACACGAAGTTGCAGCTATAGCGAACTTTTAATCTAAACAAAACCCCCAAAGTCTAAACACGCCCTAAGGGCTGTATATATGGACGAAGAGGGGGGGGGGGCTTTCGTGGCGCTCGGAGGAGGGGTCCGAAACCAACCCTAACTCTTGTTTCCCCACACATACGGACTCTAAAAACAGCCTATACTTAAGTATTTCAAAAATACATGGGCCTGGCCCAATAATAAGGTGACGCCGCACCTAGAATTGCCTCTAGACAAAATTTATGAAGTGGCATCTTGTATATTTCGTCCAAGGCTTCATGCACTCCTTATGGTGGCTTCAAAGTCCTGAAATCATCACTTGTCACTCCGTTCTTGATCCCCTTGCGCATGCCATCATCTCCCTGCTTGGTCTTGCTCCAGTGTTCATCCCTCTTATCCATGCCAGGCCCTTCATTTGTAAGCAAAACAAATGTATCCAATTTAGGCAGCATCATATTCTCATGAACATTAGAATCATTACCAAGAAACGAAAGTACCTAGTAATTCAATTGGCGTGCGCGAGCTCTAGTAATTGGTCCAGTATGTATAGTAGCAGGGGATGTGGGTGTAACAATGGTATTGATGTCCTCATCAGTGTGGGTGTGTGTGTTCTATTGGATTCCAACCCTTTGCATGGAGGGGCTCCGGGGGGTCTTATAGGTTGGCCCCCTGGGGTTACAATGGTCATATTACATGGGCGTGGGACCCTGGTGTCAGCATCTAGGAGCCGACAGTGGGGGCCGTCGGGTCTGTTGGGTCTGTCTGGCGCGGGTCTCGCCGGGTCCGTCGGGTGCGGGCTGTACAAGGGCCGCCGGGCGCGGGCACTTCCAATTGTTGGGTACTGTGTCATGCCTTGCCAGGTGTCATGGGACGGTCAGCGCCGCCTTGCTACAGAGTCGTGCCTCCGTGATGCCGCCCGCCCCAGATGGTGGCTTGGCCGGCACGACAGTCGCGCCTGCCGGGGCCGGCACAAAGGGGGGAGCATTGTGGTCATGCTTACTTGTCGCTGGAGGTTGACTTCTTGGGTCCGGCCGGGTCGCGGCACCTGGCCAGGTTGCGCTGGGGAGCTGGCCAGGGGCGAGCCGGATTGAGGGACGTTGCTTGCCCCGATGTTTTTAAAAGAATCCGGGTCCGTTGCCTGCCCGAGGGCCATCCCCTCGATAGTAGTCCCCGAAGGTGTGAAGGCTCGCCGACTCCAAGCGGGAGGGCTTTGCAGTTTCACCCCCTCAGGAGGCAGCTGGGTTGATGGAGCTTCCGGCCGCGGGGTCCCGGCAACACCCATTGTGTGCCGGTTTCTGGAAGCCGGATCGCGACACCCCAGCATGGGCAGGAAACCAAGGCATCAGCCAAGTCTTGGAAGGGTAGGGACGCGCCTCCCATCGCCCGACGCAGTGCCACGTGGTGAACAGTGGCCGGCGAGCCTTTGCCAGGCCACGCGCGTGATGGGATGCAACAGCGGGCTGGGCCCCGCCATGCCACGTCATCAGCCCGCGCATGGGGGATTAATTGTGGCTGCCGCAGACGGTTGGGCTTTTCCAAGTAGTTAAGTCGTGGGGGGAACGCGCCCGCACAGTGCGGGGAAGTTGAATCGTGGGCACAACTGATCCAACTTCCCCACCTCTTGTCGCCGTGGTTATAAAGCGGAGGGAGGGAGCGGCGGAAATGCTCATGCATGCTTCCCTCGCTCTCCCTTTGTCTTGATCACCTCCTCCGCCTCCTTCTCCTCCAAATCTCGAGCACGCCCACGCTGCAATGCCAGGCGCCACTCACAGTGCTCATCCACCGCACCAGCCTTCATCTTTCAGTTGTGCTCCGCGCTTTTTGACAAGTTCCTCCGATGGCGTGGCCAAAGGGCTATTGGGAGGGGTTTGACACCATCGAGGATGACATTCAGTACCTTGGCGATACCAAGCGGCTGCCGCCGGCAACGGAGGTGGCCACGCGCGTGGTCGGGGGGAGATGGTGCCGCCTCTGTAGGAGGGCGAGCACGTGGTCTTCCTCAGCCATTTCAAGCGTGGTTCGGCCTCTCCGCGAGCGATTTCTTCCGCACCTTCCTCACTTTCTTCGGGCTGCAGCCGCACCACCTTGGTGCCAATGCCGTGCTGCAGCTTGCTGGCTTCACCACCCTCTGCGAGGGATACTTGGGCCTGGAGCTGGAGCCGGACGTGGAGCTCTAGAACCGACTCTTCTTCCTCAAGCAGCAGGGCCAGTGGCTGGAGCCATGTCCGACTGTGGGGCCATCATCATCTAGGGCCGGCCAAATGAGGCATTCCCATGATGCCCTTGGAGGATTCTGCCAAGAAATGGCAGAATTCTTTCTTCTACGTGCGCAACCTCGGTGCAGACCGCATCAACCAGCCGCCCTTCGTCAATGAGCAGCCGCTCGCGAAGATGAACTAGGGCTACATGCCCAAGAACCTGCCGTAGGGGCTGCTGAATCTGTGTAGCCGGATCATCTAGATGATGGCGCGCGAAGGGCTCACCAGGATGGATCTCGTTGCCGCCTTCATCGCGCACCGGGTGCTGCCGTTGTAGCGCTGGGCGCACATCATCTGCGTGATGGGGGATCGACAGGACCCCACCCAGATGTCGCCCTGAGGGCTGTCGCTGGATCAGGTCACCGACCGGGTCAACAGCATCTCCAAGGCCGAGATGGCCGCTCATTGGCGCTTCGAGAAGGCGCCCTACAACCGAGCGAACCCGGCGCCGGCGGTGAGTCCCTGGTCTCCATACTTTTCAATGTCTGAGCTTCTTCTCCGTCCCGATGTGACGAAAGAGGTGCTGCTGCTCACCATCCAACAAATGTGGGACATGACAAGGGCGCAGGTACTGGTCGCCCAGCAAGCCGGCTTGGACCGGGAGGAGTCCTTCGCCGAGAACATGCTGCCGGCTGGAACGCAGCTGGCCGGCGCTGAAGCAGGCGCAACATGCCACGCGGGTAAGTCTCCACACCCAGACCTCTTGTGATACTGGTCGGATGATGACGAGGAGATTCGGACGGATGTTGGCGGTGCAGCACCGATGAGGGGAGGAGACGACAGCGTTGATCCTCCAAGACGGCTGAAGAAGATGGCTGATGCCGGTTCGTCCCACGAGCCGGCAGCAGCGTGCCACCCACATGGGAAGGACGCGACGATGTCGAAGCCAGCTCCAAAGGGTGCGGCGAAGGCGCTGCTAGTGCGCGGTAAGATGACCGCGAAGAAGGTGCGCCAGGCCGTCCTGGTTGTGCCACCGAGACAAGCGATCCTTGCGGTGATTGGGTAAGTATCTTTGTTGATTTCCATTTGGTACTTGGTCATATTTCTCTTATGCTCTCTTCGTGACACGCAAGCCCCTTGGTCTGGTGCTGGCGGCCGCGGCGGCTGCATCCGGGACCGACCCCCTATTCCGGAGGACCCGAAGCAGCACCATTGAACTGGTGGAGAATTCATCCATGGACCTCGGCCTGGTCCCAGAGGAAGCAGAGCGCAACGCCTGGCGGGACCGGAACAAGGCCAAGGAGGAGGAGGCGTCGGCCTTCATGGCAGCTCGGGAGGCCTCAGCCCAAGCGTGGGCAAGGGACGCTGAGGCGAGGGGGCAGGTCACCACGGACCAGGCTTGGCCGGAGATGGCGGGGGGCATGGCGCCGGCTCAGACCGTTATCGAGCCTCAGACAAAAGAGGGGCGGGACCCGGGCGAGCGGGTGGAGGCGGTCGTCGACAAACCGGAGGTCGAGGAGATGGCCGTGGACACCCTGCCCCGGAACAATGTGGCCGAGCAGGCGGAGGATGCCACCCCATACGGGGCGCCACAGGGGACTTCGCCTGGAGCGCCGGCACCAAGGCTAGCCGGGGAGGTGCCGGCGGGAGGCAAGCACACTCTGGCAATCGTGCTACCGCAGGTCGGCGTGACCATGGGGAGAGCGTCAGGGAGCGGCTCCGTCGCCGGGCCGCAGCAGCCTCGAGCTGGAGCCGGCGAAGTTGCATTCAGGTCGCGCGCCCAGAAGGAAGCAGTGATGGATGTCGTGTGCTAGCAGCTCTAGGGGCACGAGGGTCGTTTGCAGGCCTTCGTCGATAGCGAGCTGGAGCGGACGCAGGACTTGGAGCGCGCCGTTGTGGTGAGGCTTTTTCCTTTGTCTTGTCTTTGCAGCCGGTCAGTGGGGGTGCGCATGCGCAAGGGTGTAGCCCCCGAGATTCGGGCCAACTATGAAGTAGTTGGGTCGAATCTTAAAGTATTCTTATGGATTTTGCTAACCCTTGCTTTCCAGCAGCTTAAAGTATTCTTCTGGTTTTTGCTAACCCTTGCTTTCCTACAGCATATGGATGGCCTCCCAGTCGGCATTCACAACCGGCTTCTGGAGAAGCATCATGAGGCCAAGTCGCAACTTGCTGTCAAGGAGGAGGCGCTCTGTCTTTCCCAAGGTACGTCTTGCATGCTTCCAGTGGGGGCACGCTAGCGCACCCACTGGGTGTAGCCCCCGAGATTCGAGCCAACTATGAAGTAGTTGGGTCGAATCTTAAAGTGTTTTTCTTCTTTTCTTCCAGCATCTCACTTGAAGCTTCATCGTGCAGTTAACGCGGCCGAGGTGTTGGATCTCTGAACCCGGCTGGCCGAAGCCGGCCAGCAGCGTGACCAAGCAGTCACCGACAACAGCCAACTCCGGGCTAAGGTGGAGCGGCCGAAGGCGGAGGCCGCCAAGGCGGTGGAAGCCCACCAGGCAGAGTTTGTCCGGCTAAAGGACGAGCACAAGAAGGCAGCCGCTGCGAAGGACGAGGAGTCGAAGGCAGCCGTTGAGAAGCACGCCGAGCTTGAGAAGGCGCTCAAGGCACGCGACCGTGTGTGGGACTTGGAGCGGGATGGTATGTTGTGCGAGGCGCAACATCTGGATGAGCTCCTCATCGGTAAGTACTTCCCCATCTGTTCTGCCGGGTTGCGAGCCAGCCGAGTCTTTACATAGCTGACTGTTTCTCCTCTTCATTCACCAGAGTTTTTCCCGGAGACGCAGGAGATGATGGACGAGGCCGTGCGCTCGCACCGTTCAACCCAGGCAGATGCGGGTGCCACGGTTGACCCGTATGCCGCCTGGACCTTCTCGGAGCTCATGCACGCCGCCGAGGCCTGCATGAGGGCCCTGGACAAGGAAATGGTGAGGTTGTCCGAGGCCCGGCTGGGCATGGTGGCCACCCTCTAGCTGGGTGCGGTAGCTCCCAGCAGCTTCACGCGGTTGGCGCATTGGCTGGAGGCCGTCCTGGCGTGGCTCCACGCGTGGCGGGTCTCTACGGCCTATGCCGGCGCATATGTGGACCAGCTAGCGGCCCAGCGAGCCGGTGTCCTAGTACCCGGCCCTGAGCCTGGACCAGCTAGCGGTATAGAGAGCTGGTGCAGAGGCCCAATTGGAGGTGTAGGCGCGCCGGATCGTCGGGCGGGCTAGCTATCTCGCCGCATTCACCGTGCACGACGAGTTCCAGGTAGAGCGAACGGAGGACGATGGTGAGCTGCCGGCCGACAACTTCGGCCTGGAACCCAACGACCCGGTAGGCAGCTCCAATGAGACAGGTGCCTACACAGACAACGAGGCCAGGCTGGACGACACCGGTGCCTCGGCGGACCTAGAGGCTGACGCGGAGGAGCTGGGACGAGCTGATGCCGGCGCGGAGGAGCCGGCGAGCGTGCAACCCGATGCGACAACTGCCTAAGGTCCTCCTACCTTTTTATCTTTTTGAACTTTGTTAAGCGACAATTCCACCCACTAGGGGTGTAAGTGAATGTGATGAACTCCGGCCGTGGGCCTTTTTGTAATGTAAATGTTTTTGCGAGTGTTTACACTTTTGCTTTTTGTCCTTAGGCTTTTTCTTGCTTGCCCCTTTGATGGTAGGTTGTTGGACTCGGGTAGTGGGTCCCGAGTTGTGGATCTAGGATCAATGGGGAACAAGGGACGAAGGGCACGATATTTACCCAGGTTTGAGGGAGGGAGTCCTGGATTAGGGGGTCCTCGCACAGCCGGACTGTTGGATTATGAAGACACAAGATTGAAGACTTCGTCCCGTGTCCGGATGGGACTCTCCTTGGCGTGGAAGGCAAGCTTGGCAGTACGGATATGTAGATCTCTCCCTTTAACTCGACTGTAATTCCTAGCCCTCCGTGTCTATATAAACCGGAGGGTTTGGTCCGTAGGACAACAACAATCATGCCATAGGCTAGCTTCTAGGGTTTAGCCTCTACAATCTCGTGGTAGATCAACTCTTGTAATACTCATATCATCAAGATCAATCAAGCAGGAAGTAGGGTATTACCTCCATTGAGAGGGCCCGAACCTGGGTAAACATTGTGTCCCCCGCCTCCTGTTACCATCCGCCTTAGACGCACAGTTCGGGACCCCCTACCCGAGATCTGCCGGTTTTGACACCGACATTGGTGCATTCATTGAGAGTTCCACTGTGCCGTCACCACAAGGCTTGATGGACCCTTCGATCACTGGCAACAATGCGATCCAGGGTGAGGTTTTCCTCCCCGGACAGATCTTCGTATTTGGCGGCTTCGTACTGCGGGCCAACTCGCTTGGCCATCTGGAGCAGATCGAGAGCTACGCCCCTGTCCATCAGGTCAGGTTTGGAAACTTGAACTATACTGCCGACATCCGTGGAGACTTGATCCTCGACGGATTCGAGCCCATGTCAGGTGCGCCACACAGTCACGATGAACATGACTTAGCTCTGCCGTCGGACAGTGTTCGAGAGATCACACCAGCAACTACTCCGGCCCTCAATCCGGAACAAATTGCATCGTCTGAGGACGGGTGGATGGACCCCGCCACGAAGGCCGCGCACTCAGCGGCGATAGAGCCAAATGCCGACTTCACTTCCTATGAGACCCGTGTTGCCGGACAGTTGGATTCGTCCCCGGCCACGGGCTCCGAACCGCATGCGTCCGTGCTTATCGAATCTGATTGGGCACCGATCAAGGAGTTTACCTCCGTGGATATCTTTCAGCACTCGCCCTTTGGCGACGTCCTAGACTCGTTGAGGTCTCTCTCCTTGTCAGGAGACCCTCGGCCGAACTATGTCCGGCTAGAATGGGATGCGGACGACGAAGAAATTCGCTCCCCACCCACCAACCACTTAGTAGCCACTGTCGACGATTTAACCGACATGCCCATTTCGGCTCCGAAGACATCGACGGTATGGACGACGATGCAGAGATTTAACAGAACCACCGCCACGAGCACTGGACTGCCACCTCATCATATGATATATACATGGTGGACACCCCCAAAGAAGGCGATGGCGATAAGACAGCGGAGGATAATCCCTCCAAGAAGCAATCCAAGCACCGACGTCAACAGCGCCGCTCTAAGTCCCGCCATAGCAAAAGCAGCGAGACCGGCACAAGAGATAATAACACTCCAAATAGTGCCGAAGACGACGACAATCCCCTCCAGCCAGACCTCGAGCAGGAGGATGAACAAGCTAGCCCTTCGGAACAGGAAGCAGACGAAGAATCAGAGGATGACAATTACATGCCTCTCTCCGAAGACGAGGTGAGCCTCGGCGACGAAGAATTTATCATGCCTGAGGATCCCGTCGAGCAGGAGCGCTTCAAGCGCCAGCTTATAGCCACAGCAAACAGCCTGAAGAAAAAACAACAACAGCTTCGGGCTGATCAAGATCTGCTAGCGGATAGATGGACTGAAGTCCTGGCGGCCGAGGAATACGAACTCGAACGCCCAACCAAGAGTTACCCAAAGCGGAGGTTGCTACCCCAACTCAAGGAGGAAGCACTAAAACCTACATTACTAGCGTATGATGCGACTGATCGGCCACCTCGTGGCCGAGACAGAGGGGCATATCAGCCCGAAGTCCAGCCCGCACCCCGTCGCCAAACAAACAAAAACACCAAGGCCCGGGGCAAAACGCGGGACCTGCGAGACGTATTGTGAAACAAAGCAGGACATACAAGATCGGTCGACGGATCATGGGGTAGCGCCCCAACGCATGACGATGATCGTCACGCTGGATACACTAAAAGCAAATCCGGCCGGGCCGGATACAGCAGACAAGACTCGTATGAACTGCATCGTGACATAGCCCGGCACAGAGGCGCCGCACACCCCCTATGCTTCACCGATGAAGTAATGGATCATGAATTCCCAGAAGGGTTTAAACCCATTTCATGAATCATATGATGGTTCCACAGACCCCGCGGTATGGATAGAAGACTTCTTCCTTCACATTCACATGGCCCGCGGGGATGATCTACACGCCATCAAGTACCTCCCGCTAAAACTCAAAGGGCCGGCTCGGCATTGGCTAAATAGCTTGCCGGCAAACTCCATCGGAAGTTGGGAGAGCTTGGCAGATGCATTCCTGGATAATTTCTAGGGCACTTATGTGCGACCACCGGATGCTGACGATTTAAGTCATATAACTTAGCAGCCAGGGGCATCGGCCAGGAAATTCTAGACCCGGTTCCTAGCTAAGAAGAACCAAATTGTTGACTGTTCGGATGCAGAGGCCTTAGCGGCATTTAAGCATAACATCCATGACGAGTGGCTCGCCCGGCACCTCGGTCAAGAGAAGCCAAAATCCATGGCAGCCCTCACAACACTTATGACCCGCTTTTGTGCGGGCGAAGATAGCTGGTTGGCTCGTAGTAACAACACAACAAGCAAACCTGGCTCATCAGAGGCCAGGGCTAGCAACGGCAAACCACAACGCAACAAACACAAGCGCCGCAAATATGGTGAAAACGCCGAAGATATGGCAGTTAATGCCGGGTTTAGTGGCTCAAAGTCCGGTCAGCGGAAAGGTCCCCTCAAAAATAACAATTCGGGTCCATCCAGTCTAGACCGCATACTCGATCGTCAATGCCAAATTCATGGCACCCCCGGGACGCCAGCCACCCATACCAACAGAGAATGCTGGGTCTTTGAATAAGCCGGCAGGGCAGGCGCCAAAAATGGTAAAGGGGGGTCTCAAAGCGATGATGGCGACGAAGAGCCTAGATCACCGAACACCGGAGGGCAAAAGAAATTTCCCCCGCAAATCCAAACGGTGAACGTGGTAAACACCACCCAAATTCCCAACCCGGACCCGATACGCACCCCTAGGGATGCTGGCTTAACGGAACCAGCCGTTCCACAATGTAAACTAGGGCCGGTCACCTTCAACTACACAGATCGTCCGGTCAACGCCAATCAGGGCAATCCAGCCGCACTAGTCCTTGAGCCAATAATTAACGGGTTCCACCTCACACGAGTTCTTATGGACGGAGGCAGCAGTCTAAACCTGCTTTACCAGACACAAGGCAATAAGATGGGCATCGATCATTCGATGATCAAACCCACTACAGCCACTTTCAAAGGCATTATACCGTGTGGAAGCCGCTTGTACATGCTCCATTGCCCTCGAGGTAGTCTTCGGATCACCGACAATTACCGCATCAAGAGTTAACCTTCGAAATCGTCCCCTTCCGCAGTGATTATCAGGCACTGCTCGAACGAACCACGTTCGCTCGATTTAACGCGGTGCCGCATTACGCCTACCGTAAGCTCAAGATGCCCGGTCCATGCGGCGTCATCACGATTAAGGGCAAGGCCGACCTTTCCTTTGGCAGCAACAAGTACACCGCTGCCTTAACAGCAGAAGCAATGAACAGCACCTTGCAGTCGAACCTCGAGTCGACGGCCAGGCTCCCGGATACTGCCAAAGGACTTTGAACTACTTCACGGCAGCATAGCCCGGCTCGTCCAGAGCTCAATTAAACACTTCGGCGAAGGCCAAGATAGGCCGCACACAGCGGCTCAACCGCTCTCCGGCACCCAAACATTTCTTACATTTCATTTGCAGGCTCACCTTTGCGTCGACCAGGACGGGCGATATGGAGGCAGCCCGAACGCGCAAGGGAATCCTTAGATATTCCCCGCGATGACCATCCGACTATACTCCGGATCCGCACGCAGCTTCTTCTTCCCTGGTCTCAGCAGGTTCCACAGTCATATTTCTTTTCCATTATTACCTGTCTTATACGCATCGACGTACTATTCAAATAAAATATGTGGATTTGTGTGACGCTTTTCTGCTGTCATTTCTTATTAAAACTCTTTTGTCGAGTGGCATCCGTACACCGCGATATGCCTTTAAACGGGCCAGGGGCTTGGTTTTACCCACAATACGACAATAAAGTCCGAACACCTTCGTCGAAGTTCGGCACCCCGAACTTATAGCATTATATGCATCAGCTCCGAATCATGTCTTGGGTCAATAGTTGGGTTTGCCCGGCTCCCATGTTTTGGTACCTTACGTTCCACTATATCGGCTAAGGTAGCACTGGGAGAACTACTGCGATTGTGCCCCGGTTCTTCCGGACGAGCACCTCAGTAGAGAAAGCCGAAAACTGACTGTCATGATACGGCGAGAGCAGGTCAGCTATTCGAGAGGTCATAAAATCTTTAAGGATTTCTCTCGCATAATGTCATCACCAATGCAGCGTGCGATGGATCGGTTTTTCCTCCGATCAGGTGCTTATAGAGCCCCTAGTACGGTCTTCCGAACACCAGGGGCTGCGCCTACCTTACTAAAGCTCCTATGGCTAAGTGAGAGTGATAAAGCACTATAGTCTGATTGCCTGGTTCGTTGTGCTGAGCACCTCCTATGAAGGACCCAACACTGGGATAAAGAGTGCTCAAGTTTATCCTAACACCCCGCATTTCTTACGTAAAGCGTGGTTTACGATCGCCAACTCTCGTGTTTAATATATAAAACGGCCGCACGGGAGGGTAAACTTTATATAACAAGAATAAATAATATAAATGACCCTATTCGACATTACAAAGGACGACATGATTTGCATTCATGGAAATATAATATCCTTGGTAAATAGCTCCGCCATAAGGTAACGATCCTTTCAGACACTTTCATAATATAATTGGCTTGCGGTGCTCCTTCCTCCGGGCGGCCCTTCGTCATCGCCTTCAAAGATCCATCTTCCCCCAAGGCACCTTTGCGCTGGCGAAGGCCATTCGCGCACCTCTATGCAGATCGACCGCTGATGACGTCAAGTCGAGGGCAAGCGCTTACAAGCCGCTTCACGAGCCCGAAGTAGCTGCTTGGAATCGGCTCGGCGGGCCATAGCCGGATAATCAAATCCTTCATGGCTAGTTCCGCCGCCTTATGCAGTTCAATCAGCTGTTTCAGTTGATCGGCAAAAGGTACCGGATAATTTGGTGCCAAATATTGCGACCAGAAGAGCTTATCCGCAGTGTTCCTTTCTTCGGCCCGGTAGAATTGGGCGACATCCGATATGCTGTGGGGCAACTCCGCAAATACCCCTGGAGAAATCTGAATTCAAAATTAGACACATAATATTCTCCTCAAATACTTGCTTTACAAGGAAAAAGCCTTACCCACCGCGATCTTCCTCGCCTCTTGGATCTCCTGTAAGGCGCTTTGGGTTTCCCCCGGACATCGCTCGTGGCCTGATGCGCCTTGGTGAGTTCAGATTCTTTCTCCATTAAACTCCGCTCCAGGGTCTCGCATTTCTTCACTGCCTCTTGTAGCTCCTGCTCGGCTTTAATAACCATGGCCTCATACTTCTCATGAAGAGCCTGCTCTGTGGTTGCCTTTTTATGAGCCTCGGCCACAGCCTTCTTAAGGGCCTCGACTTCGGTCACCATCCCTAGTGCAAATCATTAAGACTATTTCATCATACTGAAAATTCATTCGCAATAAACGCAAACAGGACTTGTGCATACCTTGTTTATCTCCCAAATGCATTTTCAACTGGCCAAGTTCTTCTTTGGCCCGCTCCAGACTTTGATTAAGTACGGAGATCTCCGCAGTATGAGAGGCAGCAGCCGCTACAGACGCCTGCTTATAATAGAATAGAAATAGATGCCATTCAATGAGTCTTCCTGCGAACATAAATTTGATCCTCTGTCCGGCTTTTTCTTTCACCGAACAGTGTATCAGGGGCTACTATCCATACCATGACATTCTTCGAAAAACATACCTCAAAACCTTTTATAAGGCTGATACAGGCTATATTCAGTCCACTCTCAGCAGACTGAATCTTCTCAATCACCGCACCCATAAGGGCATGGTGTTCATCAACGATGGAGGCGCTCTTCAGCGCCACCAAGAAAGCATCTGACACCTCTGGTTGGACAGAGGTTGCCCGTATGCCCCTCCAGCTGAGAGAGGTTGCCTGCCTGATTCTGGAGCCGTATTGGTCTCCGGAACTGCATCCAGCTGGGAGCCGAATTCAAGATGGCCCCCGTCGTCATCTCCCATGGGAATTTTCTCCCCCATGTGTTCGGCCCATGAAGTTTGACCTCCAGGCGCCACCTTCACAGTATTTTCCTCTCCTCCTTGTCCGGGGTCCCTCTGGGACGAAGCCTCGGTGGCATTCACCTGTTCGAAGGAAGGGGCCTTTGGGGGCGTCCCACTCTCCATAGCATCCGAGCTCAGCGAATCCTCTGATGAGGATTTTTTGGTACGGGGCCTCACCGGGCTACAAAAAAATATGGCTCAGTTAAAATATTATGCCATGATGAGTCCGGACGATAAGCGATTTGGACTGATATACTCACGAAGTTCACCAGGCTGGGCCCCGATCCCACGCTGGCCACCGCCGGCGGCGGCAGTGGACTCCTCCTAAGAGGAGGTTTTCCTTTAGGCGACTCGCCTCCAAGTGTGCGGAGGCCATCCTCTTCTTTCTTTACCCCGCAGGGGATTCATCTTCCTCCTCGTCCTCTTCGGAGGCGGAACGGGCATCAGAGCCTTCGGATATTGTGTCTGGCGCCGCGCACTTAAGGCCGCCCGGTCTTTTGGCCTCTTTCTCGGCCGTCTTCTTTGGCACCTTGTAAGGCGCCGGAACCAGCTTCTTCGTCAGAAGTGGGACGGCTGGTTCTTCGGGCAGCGGGGCCGGATAATGGATCCGCTCCGCCTTCTTAGTCCAGCCCTAGGAGAATTGTGGAAAACACATTAAGCGCTTCCCTTGGGTTATGTGGACAAAGTGAGGGAGGAATACAACCCTCTCGTGGGGTTCCGAAGTAGGTACGGTCTGCCCCGCCATCGGGAGACGATGGCTGATTTTCTTGTCCAGATACCCGGCCTCCCGAAGCTTTTTGATATCCTTCTCCCGGACGGTAGAGGCCATCCATTTGCCTCCTGCTCCGGATCCGGACATTTTCGGAAGGCCTTTGTGGGCAGAGAAGATGAACGCTTGGGCGCTGGAGCTTGGGCGGAGGGGAATGGATCGGGAAGAAGAAAGCATGGGTGCGAAAGGTTTGTCCCCTTATAAAGGCAGCAGGCATTCTCTGCCTCCCCACTTGCCTGGTAAAACCGCTTATTCCCCAAGTGCCGTAATTGATGGCACGGTTTGGTAACCCACACCTGTATTGATGAGAATGCCGTAATAAGGGGGGCATGATCTCTGCTTCGACAAGACGTGCCAAGAAAACCGCCTCGCAATATGTGTAGTGGCTAGTTGAGAAAAATGGTTCGAATAATGACCGGACCGTGATGTGATGTCATGTTGCGGAACGTGTCAGCATATTAGATTTGTGGAAATATTATTCTCTCTGCGGTGGTATGTGGAATTTGTTTTGCAGAGCTGGACACTATCCTTGTGTTCAAAATCTTCTATGGAGTATTCGGAGGAAGAACCTGCCTTGCAATGCCGAAGACAATCTGCGCACCGAACTCATCGTCATTGAAGCCTGGTTCAGGGGCTACTGAGGGAGTCCTAGATTAGGGGGTCCTCGGACAGCCGGACTATATATTTTAGCCGGACTGTTGGATTATGAAGATACAAGATTGAAGACTTCGTCCCGTGTCCGGATGGGACTCTCCTTGGCGTACAAGGCAAGCTTGGCAATACGGATATGTAGATCTCCTCCGTTGTAACCGGCTCTGTGTAACCCTAGCCCCCTCCGGCTATATAAACCGAAGGGTTTGGTCCGTAGGACAACAACAATCATGCCATAGGCTAGCTTCTAGGGTTTAGCCTCTACGATCTCGTGGTAGATCAACTCCTGTAATACTCATATCATCAAGATCAATCAAGCAGGAAGTAGGGTATACCCAAACCTGGGTAAACATTGTGTCCCCCGCGTCCTGTTACCTTCCGCCTTAGACGCACAGTTCGGGACCCCCTACCCGAGATCCGCCGGTTTTGACACCGATCGTGGGCCTTTTTGTAATGTAAATATTTATGCGAGTGTTTACACTTTTGCTTTTTGTCCTTAGGCTTTTTCTTGCTTGCCCCTTTGATGGCAGGTTGTTGGACTCGGGTAGTGGGTCCCGAGCTGTGGATCTAGGATCAATGGGGAACAAGGGACGAAGGGCACAATATTTACCCAGGTTTGAGCCCTCTCAAAGAGGTAAAACCCCACATCCTGCTTGATTGTATTTGATGTGTATGATATGGTTACAGAGTCGGTCTACCTCGAGATCAGGCGAGCTAAACCCTAGGTTGATGGGATAGTGGATGTTGCTCTAGCCCTAAAGACTAAAACCCATTGGTTTATATAGACACCAGTAGGGTTAAGGTTACATGCGATCGGTTACAATGAAGGAAAGATCACACTGGCCCTTGATTTGGAGGGCACACCATGACTCCGAAGATCTCCTACCCGGCCAAAGATCCGTACTCTAGCTTGGCCCTATAGTGGCCCATCAATCTGGCCCATATGCAGTAGGCTGACGGCCCGAGGACCTATTAATCTAGGACTCCCTCAGTAGCCCCCGAACTAGCCTCTAATGCAAGGGCTTGTGTTCGGCATCCGCACATCTCACGGTCTTCGGCTTGCAATGCGAGTTCTTCATCTTGTCTTGTGCGTGCTCGGAGTTGAGTAGTGTCTGGAATCCGGAGCGTTTACTTTACTTAGACTCGAAGGCCAAAGTGCTCAAGTGTGAATAGTGCCCATGCCTGACAACTTTTACCAAAGGGTCATGTGCGGTTATAACACCGATCAGCTCGCAGGTCTCGATGCAAGGCTCGAGGCCGTCCCTCCATTGGCATGTCTCATCAAGACAGAGATCGTGCCCCATTTTTTAGGAGATATGATCAATGATTCCAATCCCTCCACCCGCCCATAACATCGCGAGCGTATAGGGAAGTGGAGAGGCCCATGGCGTGAAAAGGGCAATCCTTGGTTCCTCCGTGGCCTATAAAAAGGGGAACAACTATAGTTAACATCTTACGCCTTCTTCCACCTCCCATTGTTGCCTTTCCAATCTTTAGAGCTCCAACGCGCTGCTTCATTCCTCTGTGGTGAATCCCTTCACATATCCTCCCCAGCCTCAGCCATGGCCGGATCCGGTGCCAACGGCAAGTGGGAGGCCTCCATCGTCACAAACAACGACATCGAGGAGCTGAAGCGAGCCGGCTACTTGTCGGCCGATGTCGCTCACCGGGTCCCCGAGGAGGGCCAGGTCATCCCCACGCCCAAGTCGGGCAAGAGGCTGGTATTCCTTCCCCCACTTCATCCAGGGACTGGGATTTCCTCTACACCCCTTCATGAGGGGGTTGAAGTTCTTTTATGGGCTAGATTTCCATGATCTAGCCCCCAACTCCCTCCTCCACATCTCTACATTCATCATCGTTTGCGAGGCCCTTCTACGGGTCCATCCGCACATCGTTTTGTTGCTGAAGGTGTTCAATGTCAAGCCAAAGGTGGTCGGCGACGCCCAGGCGGACTGCAGCCGAGCGATGATCAGCAAGCTCACCCGAATCCAATGGCCGGAGGCCACATTCATCGACCCTGTCAAAGTGTGGCAGATGGAATGGATCTATATAACAGAGCCACAGAATGCTGCCTATATGGCAGCCCCCGAGTTCAGATCTGGACCCCCAGCGATATTGACGTGGTGGACCAAAAAGGTCTTAACTGGGGATCCGCAGAGGAGGTGAAGAAACTACAGAAACGTGTTTCCAATGTGATGGAGACCAGCGCCAAACTGACCAACATAATTCAAATAATGCTTCATTGCCGCCTCCTTCCTTGCCAGCAGAGGGCGAGTCTGATGTGGACTCACGAGCTTGATGTCTACTACGCAACCTTCTCCTTTTAGACGTTGTTGGGCCTGCAAGTGCACAGGTTTGTAGGACAGTAGTAAATTTCCCTCAAGTGGATGACCTAAGGTTTATCAATCCGTAGGAGGCGTAGGATGAAGATGGTCTCTCTCAAGCAACCCTGCAACCAAATAACAAAGAGTCTCTTGTGTCCCCAACACACCCAATACAATGGTAAATTGTATAGGTGAACTAGTTCGGCGAAGAGATGGTGATACAAGTGCAATATGGATGGTAGATAAAGGTTTTTGTAATCTAAAAATATAAAAACAGCAGGTAACTAATGGTAAAAGTGAGCGTAAACGGTATTGCTATGCGTTGAAACAAGGCCTAGGGTTCATACTTTTGCTAGTGCAAGTTCTCTCAACAATAATAACATAACAGGATCATATAACTATCCCTCAACATGCAACAAAGAGTCACTCCAAAGTCACTAATAGCGGAGAACAAACGAAGATATTATGGTAGGGTACGAAACCACCTCAAAGTTATTCTTTCCAATCAATCCGTTGGGCTATTCCTATAAGTGTCACAAACAACCCTAGAGTTCGTACTAGAATAACACCTTAAGACACAAATCAACCAAAACCCTAATGTCACCTAGATACTCCAATGCCACCTCAAGTATCCGTGGGCATGATTAAACGATATGCATCACACAATCTCAGATTCATCTATTCAACCAACACATAGAACCTCAAAGAGTGCCCCAGAGTTTCTACCGGAGAATCACGACGAAAACATGTGCCAACCCCTATGCATAGATTCATGGGCGGAACCCGCAAGTTGATCACCAAAACATACATCTACCTCAAGTGTATCACGTGATATCCCATTGTCACCATAGATACGCACGGCAAAACATACATCAAGTGTTCTCAAATCTTTAAAGACTCAATCCGATAAGATTACTTCAAGGGGAAAACTCAATCCATTACAAGAGATAAGAGGGGGAGAAGAAACATAAGATCCAACTATAATAGCAAAGCTCGCGATACATCAAGATCATGCCAAATCAAGAACACGAGAGAGAGAGAGAGAGAGAGAGAGAGAGAGAGAGAGATAGGGAGAGAGATCAAACACCTAGCTACTGGTACATACCCTCAGCCCCAAGGGTGAACTACTCCCTCCTCGCCATGGAGAGCACCGGGATGATGAAGATGGCCACCGGTGAGGGTTCCCCCCTCCGGCAGGGTGCCGGAACGGGGTCCCGATCTATTCCCTGTTCTGGAAGTTTTAGGTACGTGAGTATATATGGGTGCAGGAAGCACGTCAGGGGAGCCACGAGGGCCCCAAGAGCCAGGGGGCGCGCCCTAGGGGGTGGGTGCGCCCCCCACCCTCGAAGCTTCCTCGTTCCTTCCTTGACATGGGGTCCAAGTCCATCCGGTAGCTTTCCTTCCAAAAATAACTTCTCCAGTTGATTTCGTTCCGTTTCGACTCCGTCTGATATTCCTTTTCTTCGAAATACTGAAATAGGCAAAAAAAACAGCAAATCTAGGTTGGGCCTCCGGTTAGTAGGTTAGTCCCAAAAGTAATATAAAAGTGGAAAATAAAGCCCAATATTGTCCAAAACAATAGATAATATAGCATGGAGCAATAAAAAATTATAGATATGTTGGAGACGTATCAGGCATCCCCAAGCTTAATTCCTGCTCGTCCTTGAGTAGGTAAATGATAAAAAGAGAATTTTTGATGCGGAGTGCAACTTGGCATAATTTCAATGTAATTCTTCTTACTTGTGGTATGAATATTCAGATCCATAAGATTCAAGACAAAAGTTTAATATTGACATAATAATAATAATACTTCAAGCATACTAACAAAGCAATTATGTCTTCTCAAAATTACATGGCCAAAGAAAGTTATCCCTACAAAATTATATAGTCTGGCTATGCTCTATCTTCACCACACAAAGTATTTAAATCATGCACAACCCCGATGACAAGCCTAGCAATTGTTTCATACTTTTGACATTCTCAAAACTTTTTCAATCTTCACGCAATACATGAGTGTGAGCCATGGATATAGCACTATATGTGGAATAGAATGGTTGTTGTGGAGAAGACAAAAAGGGAGAAGATAGTCTCACATCAACTAGGCGTATCAACAAGCTATGGAGATACCCATCAATAGATATCAATGTGAGTGAGTAGGGATTGCCATGCAACGGATGCACTAGAGCTATAAGTATATGAAAGCTCAACAAAAGAAACTAAGTGAGTGTGCATCCAACTCGCTTGCTCACGAAGACCTAGGGCAATTTGAGGAAGCCCATCATTGGAATATACAAGCCAAGTTCTATAATGAAAAATTCCCACTAGTATATGAAGGTGACAAAATGAGAGACTCTCTATCATGAAGATCATGGTGCTACTTTGAAGCACAAGTGTGGTAAAAGGATAGTAACATTGTCCCTTCTCTCTTTTTCTCTCATTTTTTTATTTGTTTGGGCCTTTTCTTTTTTTTTGGCCTCTTTTCTTTTTTTT
Organism: Aegilops longissima; assembly: GCA_021605205.1. NCBI lineage: Eukaryota > Viridiplantae > Streptophyta > Magnoliopsida > Poales > Poaceae > Aegilops > Aegilops longissima. The sequence goes on from CM038679.1 coordinate 275,308,681, forward strand.
CTTTTTTTATTTATTTTTCGTCCGGAGTCTCATCCCGACTTACGGGGGAATCATAGTCTCCATCATCCTTTCCTAAGTGGGACAATGCTCTAATAATGAATATCATCACACTTTTATTTACTTACAACTCAAGAATTACAACTCGATTCTTAGAACAAAATATGACTCTATATGAATGCCTCCGGCGGTGTACCGGGATGTGCAATGACTCATGAGTGACATGTATGAAATAATTATGAATGGCGGCCTTGCCACAAATACGATATCAACTACATGATCATGCTAAGCAATATGACAATGATGGAGCGTGTCATAATAAACGGAACAGTGGTAAGTTGCATGGCAATATATCTCGGAATGGCTATGGAAATGCCATGATAGGTAGGTATGGTGGCTGTTTTGAGGAAGGTATATAGTGGGTGTATGATACCGGCGAAAGGTGCGCGGTATTAGAGAGGCTAGCAATGGTGGAAGGGTGAGAGTGCGTATAATCCTTGGACTCAACATGTAGCGACCCGACCCGAATGGGTCAAGTCTCTATGCTTAAGTGTCATCCCTGGATCAGTATGCTGACACACACAGTACTCGAGGATTTATAACAGAGGTAAATCACATGTATAAAGTAACTTAAATACTATTACCTCAATCCAAATAGTGGAAGTAACAAGGTTGTGGATTCCCATCGACACCAATGGCAAAGTTGAGTGTAGAAATCGTAACCCTAACGTATCACTTACTGTCGTTCTAAAAGTCTCGCAACATGAAAGGTTGCAGCCCGAAACGGGTCAGACATGGAATATGCCGCAATGTAACACATAGAGAGTAATGAAATAATAAGCTATACTACATGCATATATGGCTGGTGGAAAGCTCTATGGTTACAGTTTTTGCGTAAAGCCAATTTTTCCCTACTGCAAAGGAACAAATTTATTTAACTATCATGGTGGTTGTTGAACATTGAGAATGGTTGACAGCATCCTCAATCCCAATTAAAAGTACTCATTAACAACCCAACAATATTAATTAAAGTAACATGATGAGATCAGCAGGATAATCCAAGAACTAGATACTCAAGATGTCCATAACCGGGGACACGGCTAACCATGATTAGTTTATACACTCTGCAGAGGTTTGCGCACTTTTCCCCACAAGACTCGATCTCCTCCGTTTGATTTCTCGCACTACATGGTGTTTGAGAAACGATGACCGAGACATAGTCTTCGTAAGCGCTAGCACCTTACATGTGGGTAGACCGTACCAACCTACAACCCCTACATCTGCTAGTCTACCCATAAGAGTTCGCACAACTTAATCAACTATGCCAGAGCCCATAATGGCTTGTGGCTGCACACGGAAGTTTCTAGTTTGAATAATCTCATGATCCCTTTGAGCCTGGGTGGCGAACCGTAGGATGATCACACGGTATATCCCCGGGATCTCCTAGGACAACACTGGTATATCCCCAGGTGTCCGGGCAAGTCCACTGGTATATCCCCAGGGTGCCCCTAGCAATCCACCCAGATGTGTATTTAAGTTGCCACCTTAAGTTGAGCCATTAAATAACAGTCTCACATCTGTCATGGATTACACTCACCCAATCCACGTCTACTAGCATAGCATGGCATAATAAGAAAACGTAGAAGTAACTCCCAAGGGTTTGATAATAAAACAGGTAATAGGTACTACCTCAACTACTTCCGAAAACCCACAATTTAATTAGATCCTAATCATGCAATGTTTGAGGATTGATCTAATGCAATAAAAACTGGGTATGAGAAGAGGTATGATCAAAGTGTTACTTTCCTGCAATGTTGATGAAGAAGATTCGCACTCAAAACTCTCGATAGCTCTACTCGTCACACTCCGGTCAATCTATCGTAAGCAAGCAATAGTAACCACACATAAGCAATCACTCAAAAGATCGGAAAGAACGAAGAAAACAATTCAGAAAACATCAAAACCAAGCAAATAACTCTTGCAACATAAAACAATTTCTAACAGTACCAAAATTATATGAATTTGGCCTTATCAGAAAGTTTAGGTCAAGAGCTTCGATTTGCAAAAAGAATCAACTAAATCGGAGTTACGAAACTCAAGTTATGATCAAACAAAGTTCAAATTCAAATCTGATCTAATTAAAATTTTAAATTTTCAAAAATATGTTTGAGTTGGATTACTGGATAGAGGAGCTCATAACGAAGAAGTGGGCGTTGGTTTCGTTGGATTTGGACTAACGAGTAAAAAGTTGTAGTCGTTTGAAAACCAGGGGCTAATCTGTAAAAATAACACTACGGATAGGTCCCTGGCAGAAAAATCTAAAATAAAAAGAAAAAAACTATCGAGCGAACGCTCGCTACAGCAACTAACCTAGCGAATCTGTTCACACATAAAACCTAAACAAACGGGCGTTCGTTAATCACCAAACGAAAAAACAAGGTTGACCGAGATCGCTTGATCTCGATCCAACGGCGGGGTCGGGTTAGGTTTACCCGAACTCCCGCGAGGTCCGGCAGACGGCGGCGGTGGCTCGGGTCGGCGGCGATGGGCGGAGACGGCGGCGAGCACGGCGCGGGCGGCGGAGTCGGAGGTGGCGGCGACGGAGGCGCCGCAGGCAGCATCGCTGGGACGGCTGAGACTCGGGACGAGTCCGGCGGCGGGATGCGACGCGATGCGGAGAGGGGAGGAGAGGCGGCGGCGGCTTTATAGGCGGGGAGGGGCGGCGATGCGTGGAGGAGGGGGCACGGTCGACACGGAGTCCGGTCGGACTCCGGCTGGCGGCGGCGATGCTCGGGACTCTGTCCCGAGCTTGGGGGCGATCTTGGCGCTGGCTGGTCATGCACTGCTGGGCGGCCTGGCCTGATGGCATGGAGGGGAGATTTTTTTTTTTAAGAAAACAGACACTAAAAATAAAATAATACCAATAAAATAAGAATGCAACATAGGCATATAATATATCAAAATTTTCAGAAAAAGATTTTCTACAACATGGACATTATTTTAGCTTCAAATAAAATATGCACAAATTCCAATAAAACAAGGAGTGCTTGAGCTCTAATAAAATCCAATAAAAATCATTTTAAAAATACCAAAATGAATTCAAATTTATTTCTCTCCAATTAGCTAATGTAGGGAATCATGTTACCCTATTTTCCATGTATTTTATTTTTGGAGAAAAATAATTTGAATAAAACTCAAATAACTCCAAATTAAAAATAATTCAAAAGAACTTTGAATTTAATTCTTTGAAACTCCCAACTCATATTTCATATGTTTTGAAGAAGTCATTTTATCTTCGCTCGTGAAAATCATTGAGTTGCATAAAGTTTCAGAATTTGGAAATATTTTCCAAAAGAAATTCAAATATTTTCAAATACCCTTTTTCATTTATTTAAATGGAAGAAGTCATGTCATCTTCTCTCCAGGGTTTTGTGATGAAAATAATTTGAATTCCCGAAGATCATAAAAGCAAAAATGAAAGCTTGGGAAAGTCCTTTTATTCCCTCTCATTTAACTTTCAACAAGTTTCAAATTTCACTCACTTTCAGTCAATCAATCAAACAATCAAACAAAACTATCTAATTGTTTATAACATTCCAAAATTTAGAATTTTGGGATGTTACAAACTACCACCCTTAAAATGAATCTCGTCCTCGAGATTCGGAGAGGCTAGAAAGAAATAGGTTAGGGTTTGGGGGTCTCCTCAAAATCCATCGATCATCTCAGGGGTCTGGGGTGCTACCACCCTTAGAAGCATGGTTACGGTTCCATGAAAACTCATATACTCCATCCTTATTACTGATAGTGCCGGTCTTCTCAGATCTTAAGGATAATTCCTTCTCTGGGCTCTTCCGGTAGTGGCATAACCTTTTCCTCAATTCTTGTGTCCTTTTTCCTCTTGGTAAGGTTATTCTGAGATAGGGTCTTCATAGCTGATAGGTCTGGCGCCAATACTAAACAACTATCGATATCTCATGGTGGTCATCAATTTATGGTTTCTCCTGCAGGAAATGGGTCTGGGTTGAACCTCACCGTATATCCTACGATTGGCAACAGCTGCCGTGTACAAGGGAAAAAAATACTTATACCATTCTAAGGTTTAAACAAGGTTTTGATCGTCGTCTCTCTACTATAGGTAGGTCACTCAGATTTACCATCCCATATAGCAAAGCGAATAATAAGAGTAAGTCGGTATGGTGATCAATCCATCCCGCACCCAAAATCATTACCTTGTACATGGTTTAGCGAATCTCGCATTCTAACACTCGGTCATCCTCACAAGCATTGCAGAATTTCTCTTGTCAACGAACCAAGTTCGGAAAATCCATTGATTCTGCAAGCCAAACAAACATCTATCGTTTCTTCACAACTCTCAGGTTTTGCGTAAACTCCTATCGAATCTTCGGTTGATAAAATCGTAACTTCTTCCAGGGTCTTTCCTTCAGCAAGAGTGTGCTTGCTTCTTGGCAGGTCCTGGGGCCTGTGGGTTATGGCCCATCTCATTACTTGTAATCCTTGAACTTATCCTCGGGCTTCTGATCATTATTCCAACTTCCAACCTCCTAGTATTCTTAAATCCATCCAATTGTACTGTCTTCCTTCCTTCTATTGGCACCAAACTAGGACATGATTACTCAGACTCATCATGGAATTTCCATTGATCCATATTTCCAACATCACACCTCCTTTATATCCAATAGTAATTCATATCTTCATCCTCGTGGGATATCCCACATACCAAGATAAAAACTTATACTTATGAAGTCCATACTCCACTTCGTGGAACATCATTATCCTTTCCAGGGTCAAGCGTCCTTACAGGGGAATATTGGTCATCTCTGCATGGCACTTCTTCAACTGGAATATGTGAAACACATCATGAACTCCTCACAGTCCTTCGGGTGACTCCAATTTGTTGGCCACTACTCCCATACGCTCCAAACTCGGTATGGTCCTACAAATCTCGGGGCTAACTTTCCCTTAACTCCAGATCGTTTAACTCCTCGCAGAGGGGACACGTGAAGACATGCTCTGTCTCCAATTTCATAGACTACCTCCTTGCATTTTATAACTCTTCTGCCTAGACTGAGCTACCTTCAGTCTATCTCGAATCAACTTAACATTCTCTTCTGACTCCTTGATCACATTTGGTCCAAACAACTGACGGTCTCCAACTTCATCCCACATCAACGGTGTCTGGCTCCTTCTCCCATACAAAGCTTTAAAAGGGGCCATCTTCAAACTGGCTTGGTAACTGTTGTTGTATGAGAACTCCGCGTAAGGTAGATTATCATCCCTACTAGATCCATAATCTAACGCACACGCTCTCAACATGTCCTCCAGAATCTGATTGACTCTCTCGGTCTATCCATCTGTCTGCGGATGAAAGGCTGTACTGATCTCTAGCCTAGTACCCAAAGTCTGGTGCAGCTGATTCCAAAACTTTGAGGTAAATTGTGTTCCTCTATCTAATACGATGGTCCTCGGAACTCCATGCAGACATACGGTCCTGGTCAAATATATCTTGGCCAACTTCTCACTTGTATAGGTGGTTTTCACTGGGATAAAGTGAGCCACTTTGGTCAAGCGAATCAACTACTAACCCAGATAGAATCATATCCTGATCGGGTTCTGGGAAATCCGGTAATGAAACCCTTGCCAAGTTTTTCCCACTTCCATTCGGGTATCGGCATAGGCTGTGGTAATCCTGCTGGCTTCTGATGCTCTGCTTTTACTCTCTCTGGCATACATCACCTACGACTACATATTCCGCAATATCCTTCTTCATACTAGTCCACCAGAAACACTCCTTCAAATCCAAATACATCTTGGTGTTTCGTGTATTAATCGAGTATGGTGAGTCATGAGCCTCCTGAAGTATTAACTTCCTGATCTTTGCATTATTGGGCACATATACACAATCCTTGAACCATAAGGTGTTGTGCTTATCCTTACGAAAACCTTTGGCCTTTCCTTTGCTCATCCTCTCTTTTACCTCAGCAATCTCTTTGTCATCCTTCTGAGCTTCACGGATCTTTCTCAACAATGTAGACTGAACTTCCATTGCTGCAACAAAACCTTTGGGAACAATCTCCAACCGAAGTTCCCTGAGATCCTCGGCTAACTCCTTTGAAAATCCTCCGATTATGAGGGTATTCGTCCTTATTTTCTTTATGGTCGTGTCCTATTTCTCCACAAAGCTTGTATACACAAGGTTTCTTCATATCCTTTCCATAAGGCCTCAACTTCTGGGACACAAGACGAGATCTTTGCAGAGTCAACTTAAATTCTTCCCAAGTGGTTACTCCTTGCCAAATTGATGGTTTGGTACATCCTCCACCAGGTAGCAGCACCTCTTTCAAAGAACGAAAGAGCATGCTGGGCCATATCCTTTCTGACTATAGGGTTATTCTTCATGTGATCCTCCATGTTCTGAATCCATTGGTCTGTTTCCAATTGACTCATTGGTCCAGACAATACAAGCTCATCTCCATTCATCCTTTATGGGGTCCATGGGTTTTGGGGTGGGATAAGAGAGATAGAGAGGGATACACACAATACAAACAAAAGTTTTGAAAGACAGATTTTATTGTGGCTGTCGGAAAAAACATCAAACAAATGACAGCTCACAATCGTCGCATCTAACGTAGGTATAACGGGGTTTGGTCTTCTAATGGTCAATAAATCTTCAACGTCATCAAACTCTTCAAGTCTTGTTCATGTCTCCAACGGCTTCTTTTGGTCGTGCTTGACCTACTCAAGTTCTTTTGCCAGACCATCTCTGTTGTCGCAAAGTCTCTCGTGGCATCCTTCAATATTTCTGGAGTTACGTTCCAACTTCTGGATTTCATCAACCTCGACATGGACCATGATCCTACTGTCCTCCAATTCCTGACGAATCTCTGGTATCTCGAGGTTTAGCTCCTCCGGCTTGTCTACTTTCATCTTCTGGATCCTGAGTTCTTCATGAAATACTTCCTTGTCAAATACGGCTTCCTGCAGATCCACCTTAAACTTCTTCATGTAATGCTCCAGATCCCGGTGTTACATCAGCTAAGGTTAAAACTTCATCTTTTACTGATTGGTGCTCCATCAGCCTTCTACCATCCAATCCTTCCATGCATATGCATGCTTAACTCAGCACGGTGACAATAGCATCAGCGGGCGATAACATCATGGATAGCGTGTTTCTGCTCTTGTCATTTCCATGAGCTATCTCTCCATAGTTGATATCTCCTGCCTTATGGTTTTCTTGACAATAACTTTGAGTTCTAATGCTCCATGTTTCGGTCTTTCTCCGATACACCTTGATCTCGGGTATTGACAGCTTCCATAGTCTGTCAAGTTCCATAAGTGTAGCCTTCTTTGGTCATACCAAATCTGAAATTCTTCATATTCTCCTAGTCTTTGAAGTCTTTATCCGTCGTAGTTTCCATCATTATAATGCTCGGTAAAATCCTCTTCATTCCAAGGTGGTCTTTGTTGTCTGATATCTTGTACTTCTTGGAGTGGTCTCATCAGTCGAATCTTCGAGGGGTCAAAAAAAAGGAAAGGGGTATGGTCTCACTAAAAGGGAATATTTGAATAAGTTCAGAAGAGAAGAGAGGTAAAAGATTCTTTTGAAAAGAAAGTTGTAGAGAAAAATCTTTCCTATGGGCCTGCCATTTTCTAGGGTCACGTCCTACAGTCAACATGTGCTCTGATACCATCTTGTAGCGACCCGACCCGAATGGGTCAAGTCTCTGTGCTTAAGTGTCATCCCTGGATCGTATGTTGACAAACACAGTACTCGAGGATTTATAACAGAGGTAAATCACATGTATAAAGTAACTTAAATACTATTACCTCAATCCAAATAGCGGAAGTAACAAGGTTGTGGATTCCCATCGACACCAACGGCAAAGTTGAGTGTAGAAATCGTAACCCTAACGTATCACTTACTCATCGTCTGAAAAGTCTGCAACATGAAAAGTTGCAGCCCAAAACGGTCAAGACATGGAATATGCTGGCAATGTAACACATAGAGAGTAATGAAAGAATAAGCTATACTACATGCATATATGGCTGGTGGAAAGCTCTATGGTTACAGTTTTTGCATAAAGCCAATTTTTCCCTACTGCAAAGGAACAAATGTATTTAACTATCATGGTGGTTGTTGAACATTGAGAATGGTTGACAGCATCCTCAATCCCAATTAAAAGTACTCATTAACAACCCAACAATATTAATTAAAGTAACATGATGAGATCAGCAGGATAATCCAAGAACTAGATACTCAAGATGTCCATAACCGGGGACACGCCTAACCATGATTAGTTTATACACTCTGCAGAGGTTTATGACTTTTCCCCACAAGACTCGATCTCCTCCATTTGATTTCTCGCACTACATGGTGTTTGAGAAACGGATGACCGAGACATAGTCTTTCGTAAGCGCTTAGCACCTTACATGTGGGTAGACCGTACCAACCTACAACCCCTACATCTGCTAGTCTACCCGTAAGAGTTCGCACAACTTAATCAACTATGCAGAGCCCATAATGGCTTGTGGCTGCACACGGAAGTTTCTAGTTTGAATAATCTCATGATCCCTTTGAGCTGGGTGGCGGACCGTAGGATGATCACACGGTATATCCCCGGGATCTCCTAGGACAACACTGGTATATCCCCAGGTGTCCGGGCAAGTCCACTGGTATATCCCCAGGGTGCCCCTAGCAATCCACCCAGATGTGTATTTAAGTTTCCACCTTAAGTTGAGCCATTAAATACCAATCTCACATCTGTCATGGATTACACTCACCCAGTCCACGTCTACTAGCATAGCATGGCATAATAAGCAAACGTAGAAGTAACTCCCAAGGGTTTGATAATAAAACAGGTAATAGGTACTACCTCAACTACTTCCCAAAACCCACAATTTAATTAGATCCTAATCATGCAATGTTTGAGGATTGATCTAATGCAATAAAAACTGGGTATGAGAAGAGGTATGATCAAAGTGTTACTTGCCTGCAATGTTGATGAAGAAGATTCGCACTCAAAACTCTCGATAGCTCTACTCGTCACACTCCGGTCAATCTATCGTAAGCAAGCAATAGTAACCACACATAAGCAATCACTCAAAAGATCGGAAAGAACGAAGAAAACGATTCAGAAAACATCAAAACCAAGCAAATAACTCTTGCAACATAAAACAATTTCTAACAGTACCAAAATTATATGAATTTGGCCTTATCAGAAAGTTTAGGTCAAGAGCTTCGATTTGCAAAAAGAATCAACTAAATCGGAGTTACGAAACTCAAGTTATGATCAAACGAAGTTCAAATTCAAATCTGATCTAATTCAAATTTTAAATTTTCAAAAATATGTTTGAGTTGGATTGCTGGATAGAGGAGATCATAACGAAGAAGTGGGCGTTGGTTTCGTTGGATTTGGACTAACGAGTAAAAAGTTGTAGTCATTTGAAAACCAGGGGCTAATCTGTAAAAATAACACTACGGATAGGTCCCTGGCAGAAAAATCTAAAAGAAAAAGAAAAAAACTATCGAGCAAATGCTCGCTACAGCAACTAACCTAGCGAATCTGTTCACACATAAAACCTAAATGAACAGGCGTTCGTTAATTAGCCGAAACAAAAAAAAACAAGGCTGAATCGAGATCGTCGGATCCCGATCCAACGGCGGGGGTCGGGGCTAGGGTTTACCCGAACTCCGGCGATGGGCGGAGACGGCGGCGAGCACGGCGCGGGGCGGCGGAGTCGGAGGTGGCGGCGACGGGAGGCGTTATGGGCAGCAGCGCTGGGACGGCGGCGACTCGGGACGAGTCCGGCGGCGGGATGCGACGAGATGCGGAGAGGGGAGGAGAGGCGGCGGCGGCTTCATAGGCGGGGAGGGGCGGCGATGCGTGGAGGAGGGGCACGGTCGACGCGGAGTCCGGCCGGACTCCGGCTGGCGGCGGCGATGCTCGGGACTCTGTCCCGAGCTTGAAAGCGATCTTGGGGCTGGTCATGACCTATTGGGCCAGCCCAGTTCAAGCGGAGGGGGAGAGTTTTTTAAGAAAACAGACATAAAAATAAAATAATACCAATAAAATAAAAATGCAACATAGGCATATAATATATCAAAATTTTCAGAAAAAGATTTTCTACAACATGGACGTTATTTTAGCTTCAAATAAAATACACACAAATTCCAATAAAACAAAGAGTGCTTCAGCTCTAATAAAATCCAATAAAAATCATTTTAAAAATACCAAAATGAATTCAAATTTATTTCTCTCCAATTAGCTGATGTAGGGAATCATGTTACCCTATTTTCCATGTATTTTATTTTGGAGAAAAATAATTTGAATAACACTCAAATAACTCCAAATTAAAAATAATTCAAAAGAACTTTGAATTTAATTCTTTGAAACTCCCAACTCATATTTCATATGTTTTGAAGAAATCATTTTATCTTCGCTCGTGAAAATCATTGAGTTGCATAAAGTTTCAGAATTTGGAAATATTTTCCAAATGAAATTCAAATATTTTCAAATACCCTTTTTCATTTATTTAAATGGAAGAAGTCATGTCATCTTCTCTCCAGGGTTTTGTGATGAAAAGAATTTGAATTCCCGAAGATCATAAAAGCAAAAATGAAAGCTTGGGAAAGTCCTTTTATTCCCTCTCATTTAACTTTCAAAAAGTTTCAAATTTCACTCACTTTCAGTCAATCAATCAAACAATCAAACAAAACTATCTAATTGTTTATAACATTCCAAAATTTAGAATTTTGGGATGTTACACAACATTAGTCATAAAGAACTCATATACTTATTGCAAAAATCTACAAGTTATCAAAGAAAAGTATTACGCGCATGCTCCTAGGGGGATAGATTGGTAGGAAAAGACCATCGCTCGTCCCCGACCGCCACTCGTAAGGAAGACAATCAATAAATAAATTATGCTCTGACTTCATCACATAACGGTTCACTATACGTGCATGCTACGGGAATCACAAACTTTAACACAAGTATTTCTCAAATTCACAACTACTCAACTAGCATGACTCTAATATCACCATCTTCATATCTCAAAACAATTATCAAGCATCAAAATTTTCTTAGTATTCAACACACTCACAAGAATTCTTACAAATCTTGTATGCTTAGCATATTAGGATTATTTAAGCAAATTGCCATGCTATTTAAGACTCTCAAAATAATCTAAGTGAAGCATGAGAGATTAATAGTTTCTATAAAACAAATCCACCACCGTGCTCTAAAAGATATAAGTGAAGCACTAGAGCAAACAACAAACTACTCCAAAAAATATAAGTGAAGATCAATGAGTAGCCGAATAATTATGCAACTATGTGAAGACTCTCCGATTTAATAATTTCAGATCTTGGTATTTTATTCAAACAGCAAGCAAAACAAAATAAAATAAAATGACGCTCCAAGCAAAACACATATCATGTGGTGAATAAAAATATAGCTCCAAGTAAAGTTACCGATGAACGAAGACGAAAGAGGGGATGCCTTCCGGGGCATCCCCAAGCTTACGCTCTTGGTTATCCTTGAATATTACCTTGGGTGCCTTGGGCATCCCCAAGCTTAGGCTCTTGCCACTCCTTATTCCATAATCCATCGAATCTTTACCCAAAACTTGAAAACTTCACAACACAAAACTTAACAGAAAACTCGTGAGCTCCATTAGTGAAAGAAAACAAAACACCACTTCAAGGTACTGTAATGAACTCATTCTTTATTTATATTGGTGTTAAACCTACTGTATTCCAACTTCTCTATGGTTTATAAACTATTTTACTAGCCATAGATTCATCAAAATAAGCAAACAACACAATGAAAACAGAATCTGTCAAAAACAGAACAATCTGTAGTAATGTGTAACTAACGCACACTTATGGAACTCCAAAAATTCTAAAATAAATTGGTGGACCTGAGGAATTTGTCTAGTAATCATCTGCAAAAATAATCAACTAAATAGCACTCTCCAGTAAAAAGTTGAAGCTAATCTCGTGAGCGCTAAAGTTTCTGTTTTTTACAGCATGATCATAAAGACTTCACCTAAGTCTTCCCAAAGGTTCTACTTGGCACAAACACTAATTAAAACACAAAACCACATCTAAACAGAATATATATGGATTATTTGTTACTAAACAGGACCAAAAAGCAAGAAACTAAAATAAAATTGGGTTGCCTCCCAACAAGCGCTATCGTTTAACGCCCCTAGCTAGGCATGATGATTTCAATGATGCTCACATAAAAGATAAGAATTGGAAAATAAAAAGAGCATCATGAAGAATATGACTAGCACTTTTAAGTCTAACCCACTTCTTATGCATAGGGATTTTGTGAGCAAACAACTTATGGGAACAAGAATCAACTTGCATAGGAAGGTAAAACATGCATAACTTCAAGATTTTAAGCACATAGAGAGGAAACTTGATATTATTGCAATATGTAGAAGCATATGATCCTCTCTCATAATAATTTTCAGTAGCATCATGAATGAATTCAAAAATATAACCAGCACATAAAGCATTCTTTTCATGATCTACTTGCATAGAAATTTTATTACTCTCCACATAAGCAAAATTCTTCTCGTCAATAGTAGTGGGAGCAAACTCAACAAAATAACTATCATATGATTGAAAATTAAGATCAAGATGACAAGTTTCATGGTTATCGTTATTCCTTAGAGCATATGTGTCATCACAATAATCATCATAGATAGGAGGCATGCTTTCATCATAGTAAATTTGCTCATCAAAGCTTGGGGGACCAAAAATATCATCTTCATCAAACATAGCATCCCCAAGCTTGTGGCTTTGCATATCATTAGCATCAAGGGTATTCAAAGAATTCATACTAACAACATTGCAATCATGCTCATAATTCACATATTTAATGCCAAGCATTCTATGTAATTCTTCTTCTAGCACTTGAGCACAATTTTCCTTTCCATCATTCTCACGAAAGATATTAAAAAGATGAAGCGTATGAGACAAATTCAATTCCATTTTTTTTGTAGTTTTCTTTTATAAACTAAACTAGTGCTAAAACAAGAAACAAAAAGATTTGATTGCAAGATCTAAAGATATACCTTCAAGCACTAACCTCCCCGGCAACGGTGCCAGAAACTGCTTGATGTCTACTACGCAACCTTCTCCTTGTAGACGTTGTTGGGCCTGCAAGTGCACATGTTTGTAGGACAGTAGTAAATTTCCCTCAAGTGGATGACCTAAGGTTTATCAATCCGTAGGAGGCGTAGGATGAAGATGGTCTCTCTCAAGCAACCCTGCAACCAAATAACAAAGAGTCTCTTGTGTCCCCAACACACCCAATACAATGGTAAATTGTATAGGTGCACTAGTTCGGCGAAGAGATGGTGATACAAGTGCAATATGGATGGTAGATAAAGGTTTTTGTAATCTAAAAATATAAAAACAGCAAGGTAACTAATGGTAAAAGTGAGCGTAAACGGTATTGCAATGCATTGAAACAAGGCCTAGGGTTCATACTTTCGCTAGTGCAAGTTCTCTCAACAATAATAACATAACTGGACCATATAACTATCCCTCAACATGCAACAAAGAGTCACTCCAAAGTCACTAATAGCGGAGAACAAACGAAGAGATTATGGTAGGGTACAAAACCACCTCAAAGTTATTCTTTCCAATCAATCCGTTGGGCTATTCCTGTAAGTGTCACAAACAGCCCTAGAGTTCGTACTAGAATAACACCTTAAGACACAAATCAACCAAAACCCTAATGTCACCTAGATACTCCATTGTCACCTCAAGTATCCATGGGTATGATTATACGATATGCATCACACAATCTCAGATTCATCTATTCAACCAACACATAGAACCTCAAAGAGTGCCTCAAAGTTTCTACCGGAGAATCACGACGAAAACGTGTGCCAACCCCGATGCATAGGTTCATGGGCGGAACCCGCAAGTTGATCACCAAAACATACATCAAGTGAATCACGTGATATCCCATTGTCACCACAGATACGCACGGCAAGACATACATCAAGTGTTCTCAAATCTTTAAAGACTCAATCCGATAAGATTACTTCAAGGGGAAAACTCAATCCATTACAAGAGAGTAGAGGGGGAGAAGAAACATAATATCCAACTATAATAGCAAAGCTCGCGATACATCAAGATCATGCCAAATCAAGAACACGAGAGAGAGAGAGAGATCAAACACATAGCTCTCGGTACATACCCTCAGCCCGAGGGTGAACTACTCCCTCTTCGTCATGGAGAGCGCCGGATGATGAAGATGGCCACCGGTGAGGTTCCCCCCTCCGCAGGTGCCGAACAGGTCTTGATTGGTTTTCGTGGCTCGAGGTTTGCGGCGGAACTCCCGATCTATTCTCTGTTCTGGAAGTTTTAGGGTACGTGAGTATATATGGGTGCAGGAAGCACGTCAGGGGAGCCACGAGGGCCCCACGAGGCAGGGGCGCGCCCTAGGGGGGTGGGCACGCCCCCCGCCCTCGTGGCTTCCTTGTTCCTTTCCTGATGTGGGGTCCAAGTCCATCCGGTAGCTTTCCTTCCAAAAATAACTTCTCCAGTTGATTTTATTCCGTTTCGACTCCGTCTGATATTCCTTTTCTTCGAAATACTGAAATAGGCAAAAAAAATAGCAAATTTGGGCTGGGCCTCCGGTTAATAGGTTAGTCCCAAAAGCAATATAAAAGTGGAAATAAAGCCCAATATTGTCCAAAACAATAGATAATATAGCATGGAGCAATCAAAAATTATAGATATGTTGGAGACGTATCACCGTGCAGCACCTCTTCCGCACCACCTACGACAAGGTGTGGAGCCTGTTGTTCAAGCCCCGGAAGGAGTGGCTGGCCAAAAAAGAAGACATCGGTCTCGACGCTGCAAATCTCCAAGGAAGGTATTTAATCCTTTGCCCGACGTGTATCTGTGTGCTCATACTGTCCAGAGTTTGGTCTAAGTCCCTTTTTACCTTAACAGGGCTGGCTCGAGAAGGCCGAGAAGATCAGCAGTCCGGCTCCACTGCCCGAAGAGCCACGATCGGCTCAACTAGAGGAGCTGCTGGTCGTGGCGCCTTACAAGGCGCCAAAAAAGAAGGGAAAGAAAAAGAAGGATTTACCGGAGGCCAGGGAAGGCCTCCCCTGAATAGGTCATCCGGACACTAGGTCCGAAGACACTGTTGCCCCTTCTGCCCAAGACGGGGACAAGAGTAGGACGAGGAGGAGAGCGCCTCCTCCCACTCCAGGAAGAGGACGACATCCGGGGGCGTCGAGGAGGAGCAGCCTCCTCGGGCCCAGAAGAGGCAGTGCAAGCCCAAGATGATCATGCCCGACAGTTCAAACTCCGATGAGGAGTCCGCAGCGTCCGAAAAGGTTCCGGAGAAGGAACTCAGGGTCAAGCCCCCTGCCATGAGGTGTGAACCTAGATATTTCTTGTTTACTTTGTTTTACCAACCTCTTTACTGATGGGAACCGATTAATATCATAGCCCACCGCGCGATCACCCAGCCGAGCATACCTTGGAGGGGACTTCTCCACCCGCCGAGTTGGCGAACAGAGGATCCGTGTCACGCTCCGCGCCTCCCCTAGTTCCTGAAGAGGCCGGGGAGGTGATGTCCTGAAGGACCCCTCCCCGTCTGAACACGGGGGAGGGGGCAACACAGTCATGGACGAGGCTGATGCCTCGGTAACCGAAGACTAGGAGGTTGTGTTTCTCCTGGCCAATGTGGGGGAGTCCGGATCGCCCGGACCCTCACAACCGGCTGCACCTTATCCCCCAAGGCTCTCACAGGTGCCGGTCCCACCTTCTGACGGGGAAGGGGTTGTGGTCCCGTCGCCCTCGCCAGATACCAACAACCAGGCGGCGGCGGGTTGGCCGGACGCGATGGAGGAGTTGGTGAACAACTCCGTCATCGTCGACGGGCACCGCGCCCTTACGGGTGTGGTTCTGCGGAATGTTCGATCCGTCCATACCGGACTGGATGACATCGTCCAAGGCCTTCTGAAAGGCTTTGAGGTGAGTCAAGTAATGTCCTTTGCCCAGAAAATGGATTTAACTTTTTTAACCAAAGTAGGAGCAGGCCGTATATATAATAGCCCCCGAGACTCTTTAAGGATTGCAAAAACCTTACAAAGGGTCAAATATCTGTAGGCTAGTATTTAAAATATCATGATTGATTTGATATCGCAGGCATCGTCCTTGGCCACGGCTGCTAATGTTGCTGCCCTGGAGGAGATGGATCGGAAGCTTAAATGCTCCGATGAAGAGGTTGTCCTTGTGAACAAACGGCTTGATGAGGCACAAGGTAAGCTTCTATTGAGATGCATAATAAACACCGCCGGACACTGACGTTCCGGATTGTATGCTGAGCCCATGGTGTTTGGTGACTATAGCTGCCACCGCGGAGGTTGAGGGCCTCAAGGCGGCGCTGAAGAAGGCCGACGCCGAGGCGGCCGAAAAGAAAGCAGCAACCAAAAAGGCGGTGGCCGAACTTGAGAAGGCGAAGACCATCGGCGAAAACCACGAGGCTTGAGTGGCCGAAGTGCAGGTGGAGCTCAAGGATGCTGTCATGAAATGTGAGGCCCTTGAGTAGAAGCAGAAAGAATAGTCCTCCAAGCTATCCAAGGCAAAAAAAGAGCTCCAGGAGTCCAGAACAGAAGTGTGGGGTGTTCGAGAGGAGCTCCTCCAAGTAGGGAAAATTGCCGATGGTAAAAAATACTTACTGCAGAGTGTTTTTAGAGGCAACAGGCGCCTTGCTGACGCGGGTCTGGCGCTCCGGAGGCATTTTTGCCGACCTTCCGAAGAGTGCGGCGGAGCATTATGCCATGCAGGAGGAGAACTCCGAATAACGGCTTTTCTGGTCGCAGTTCCAGGCGCCTGAGCACCCTCCCCTCCTAAGCAACCAAATGAAGCAGCTGATGGACCTGCATCGGATGGTCGAGCCGGCCCTAAAAGATTTGTGCGTCTAGCTGTGGCCCGCAGAGCCCATTCCGGACATCTACTTTGTCCTGGTGCAGAGGCTGCATGATGTGTCACCCTGGATTAATATCGTGAAGCGTTCTGCGTGCCTTTAAGGAGCTAGGTTAGCCTTTGCGAATACCATGGTTCATTGGCCAAAGATCAAGCCAATGGACATGGCCACTGGTCCCCCGCCGGTTGAAAAGGAGCATCGCCGCCCCGAAATATATTATGCACAAGTTATGGATGGTGCTCAGGCGGTAGAGGGCCAGTGTTCCAAGGATGTAATCATTGCGTGA
This sequence comes from Aegilops longissima, assembly GCA_021605205.1. Classification (NCBI taxonomy): domain Eukaryota; kingdom Viridiplantae; phylum Streptophyta; class Magnoliopsida; order Poales; family Poaceae; genus Aegilops; species Aegilops longissima. The sequence goes on from CM038679.1 coordinate 275,325,958, forward strand.
TTGTATAAAGTTGTCCACTGAACCTTTTACTTTATAATGTGGCTCGTTTATTACTTTGAAAGTTACCTGTCGTCGGCTTCAGCCCCCAAGTGAATGGTACGAGGGGTGTTTCGTCTCCGCGTTGTTACCCTTAGTCGACATCTTGGTGCCCGAAGGTGGTAGTGCATGAGAGATACTAGGCAATCGGACTATGCGGCTTTATTGCTTTCACTTAGCCATAGGAGCTTGATGGCGGGAGCTAATGACTAGCCCCAAGTGTTTTGTGATGTACGTGGGTGCTGAGGCATGCCTTTGTAATCACATGTTTGTGCTAGGACAAACCCTTCATATGACACACATCAATCGCCAATGATTTCTTAGTTTAACACTTGTCATCGGATCGCTGATCAGTTCTCGCTTACTATGACGGCCAGTTTTTGGCTTTCTCCCCCAAGGTGCTTACCTGGAAAAGCCAGAAGTACAATCTCAAAGGTTCTCCCTTTACCTTCTTACCCGAACGTGTGAAATGTAAGAAGGCAAGCACAGGAGCCGAGCAATCCAACTATTGGCCCAAGACATAGTTCGGAACTAATGCATATAACGCAATATTCGAGATGCCGAACACACAACGGAAAGTAGTGCCAGACTTAGTATGTAGAGTTGATGGGAAGATCAAGACTTTGGACAATTAACCGACTTGTATTTGTTTACGCAATGTGTGCATGCCCGGCTGTTCGAAGAGCGGGAAAAGAAAGAGAAAAAAGAGAGCTAGATAATGCGGATGCCCGAACACAGTAAAGGCTGTTTTTATTTTCCATAAGCTCTGGATGTCTATCCGTGCAATTCGAACTACTGAGGTGTCTTATGATAAGTAAGAAAATAAAATTTTACAGAGAAAGGTTTACAGGGCCTTGATGCATGGGTCGAAGCCTCAACTGTGCCCTGTTGCACGTCTGCGCCTTTGCTTCTGCAAGGTGGAGGGGGGTAAGTTGGACGTTCGTGTAGAACACCGCATGCTGCCGAGGGGTGCCTTCAATAGGGACCTTGAGATGTAGCCTTGCCGCCATAGCTTGATGCTGAGCGAGTCTGGAGTCATACCTGTTGTCGTCCGAGGACGTGATTATGCAATGTGGTGGAACGTTTACGATGCGCACCACATCACAAACAGTTCATGATTGTAAAGCGTGTATGGTAAGGAGACTATCACACACATTTTACTTTTCCTGACCTAGAAGCATGTATGATTCGATGTAAGAGAGCATACAATTATCCCTAAAAAATTGTATGTGAAGCTTGAATATATCCCACACGATTCATCAGTGATACGTGTGTTGGATGAAGGCCTATCGTACGTGTTCTTCTATGCGCAAACATGTATGGTGCGCATGACATCATAAACAGTCCATAATTGCCAAGCGTGTGTGATAAGGTGACTTCCACAAATATTTAATAAGAAGAAACTATGTGCACTGCTGTTGTTAATCTCACATGTTTTTTCTTGGCTGGTTGTGTGTGCAATAGAGATTCATTGCACACATAGTGGATCTGAGAAACGTGTCTGATCTTGAAAGTTATCATAGACATTTTGCTTTTGCAAACCGTGTGCAGTGTAATGGCTTACAGATCATAATTTATCCCTTATTTAATCCCTGCATTTGGAATTCATAGTTTTTTAATTTGAAAGTAGGGAATCACTTATTTCATATCTAACCATTTTTATTACAAATATAGGTTAAGGACGAATGCATAATTCGATGCACAGGTACATGTACTGAAGAACTACAGAAGCACCAGATAAAGAATGATGAAGCACAATTGTTCTAGAGACTGTAAAGAGAGAGGCGAAAGAAATTCTGGTTGCTGGAGAAGGTGAAGCGGAATGCCCATATTGTGTCCTCCTCCACGCCTAGTGCACACACGACTCTAGGCCAACCCCTTGTGATGGCCACCCACCCATCCTTCATTGTCTTCATTAGGACTTCTCGATGCTCATTGTAGTCTCGATGAAATTCTTTAACCTTCATTACATGTCCACCAATCATGTACTTTGCAAGGTAATCTTGAGTAAACTGCTTTGGGAACCATTGCAAACGAAAGAGATTCAGACATTATTGTCTAACAACTCATTATGGGAAGTAAAACGAGAAGGCTACAGACTTCACAGTTGCCATCCTACAACTCACTGTCGTGTTGGTTAGAGCATAAACAAATAATTTAATTGCCATCATTCGTATATTTTTTCTAATAATCCTTATCACTTTCCTCACTTGATGCTGGTTCATGAATATCTCATTGCCCCATACGCAAAAAGGGTCGATACGTGGATCTTTCCCGAGGACACATGTACCTACAAGCAACAAGTCAATATTAGAAGCTAAAAAGTGTCCAGGCGTGGATCTATATGCACTACATTATGGAACAGGGGGGAGTATAAGCCAAGGGATGAAACTAACCTTGGTGGAAAATGTTGTCCACTCCCGTTGTTGTCCTACATAAGTACATGGAAAGGCATGATAAGTATAACAAGCTTAACATAAAACAAATATAGCCATGGTAAACAACATCTTCTCCAAATGATAGCTTGAATGTGTTGGTTTCAACATGCTATTAAAGGAGATAAAAACTAGATGGGAATGTTAACTACAACAGGCTTAACAGCCACCAAATATTGTAATTCAAACTGGTATCGTTGAAAATGAATAGAATGTAGCTCATGCTTAAACATCACACTGGATAAATGTTTAAAACTGAAATAAAGGGCATGTGTCAACTACACGAGGCATAACAGGAACCAAATATAGCCATTCAAACTGGTATTGATGAAATCGAACTACACCGTTCAATATTGCACATAATGAACATCACATTGTGACTAAATAAAATAAACAAGGCATATATGATCACTATAACAACTAAATATAGCCACTGAAAACTGGACAGAGGCTCACTACAACCAACCTAACAAGCAAATACAGATCTGGTTGAAAACTAGACAAATGCTCACTGCAACCAACCTAATAAGAAAATACAGATAAACTAGGCATCTTCTTGAGAACTGGATAAATGCTCATTGCGACCAACCTAACAACCAAATACAGATAAACAAGGCATCTGCCTGAAAACTGGACAAATGCTCACCGCAACCAACCAACCAAATACAGATAAATAAGGCATCTGCTTGAAAACTTGACAAATGCTCACTGTAACCAACCTAACAACCAAATAGAGATAAACAAGGCATCTGCTTGATAACTCGCCAAATGCTCACTGCAACCAACCTAACAACCAAATAGAGATAAACTAGGCATCTACTCATTATAAACAACCAAATATAGCCATTCGTGAAACTGCAGTGGACAATTCATACTTAAACATCACATAGCCCTATTGCATAACTGAAATAATTAAACACGACACAGTTGAAACACCGCATGGCAAAAGCTATGACAACAAAGTGTACGAGTTGGCTAGCTAGAAAAAGTAAGATTTGCTGATAGGATATTGCCTCACTTGTCATGGATGGGATACTTACACTTGGAAGATCATAGACCCATGGTGCGCCCCTTCATGTCACAGATGGGCTATTTCACCTTGGAAGAGCCGAAGTGGGTGCCCTTCTTGTGGTCGTGGTCGATGCGATCTGACTTGGCAGCCGAGGATCCCAAGCCGCCGCTGTTGAAAATGTCCTTCAGAAATGACAAAATGGACTCGATAACGTACAAGGATCGCAGATCCTTGACCGCGCGGCAGAGGAGATCAGTGGCAGGGCCTTTAGAGAGATCGACGACGGTTGAACCAGAGGGGTTGGGGATGGACCACTTAACTGGCCCACATCAAGCCATCGCTGTCGATGAGCTTGATGTCGTAGTCGGCTTTCCTGATATATAGTAATACGTGAGCCCCCTGACGTGAAGCCTTTGGCATGGCAACGTAGTCAACATCCTCGCTGGCCTTGGCGACAAGGTGTTCCTCCAGGATCCACAGGTCAACACAAATAGTGGCCACCTCGCCCTCATCCACAACAGAGGCCATGATAAACCTCTTTTTGGCCGCACGCTTGTCGTGCTCCCCCGGATATGTGGTCGGGCTTAGGTTGCGACTCTTTGGAGTAGGGGATGTGCATCTGGAGGGGAGGGACACCACAAGCCTCATCTAAAAACTCAGGGCGGCGGGGGTATGGCAATGGGTAACCTGAACTTTATTATTTAAGCTAGGAGGCACGGGCACACCGGCAGGGGTTGGCAGCGGCGATGGTGGCGAGCTAGGGATCGAGCAGGGGGAGGGGTGGGGTGTGTGAACTGTGGAGGAGGGCGGGGTGGTCCTTGAGGATATGCCGCGACTAATGAAATTTTCAGTAATTGTGGGTGGAAATGGTGGTGGATGAGGGAGGGCGATTGTTCAAATGCCTCAGCTACTGGAAATTTACTATAAGATTGGTGGTGCAGGAGTGGGGGCGATAGTTGAAATATCGCGGCTACTAAAATTTGAGTAAACGAATTGAAGCGGGGCGGGAGCAACCAAGATCGCACACGATCCAAAAAGAATAAATATGTATGATAATAAGGAAAAGACGCGTAACCACTGATTTTTGCATCACTCAAGGTGGGTATCTTTTCTTGAGATTTCTAGCTTGTTGGTTTATCGCACACGGTTCGTCCTAATTTTCAGACGTGGATGCGGAATTCGTCCTAAATATCCTCTACACATTATGATGCAGAGCATCCTAAGGAGATCACCATGTCAAGAGTCCATTCGGCAAGTGACACATGCGACATCTACTTCACATGCCTGAAGGTGGATCATCCCGTTTACACGTGTTCACTTGACCCCTTCGAGGATGCTATACTACTTGACACTCCACACATGTGCATACATGGGTATTGTCGGAGCTTCACGGATGACGAGGAGGAGTACAAGCACCAAGGAAAGACTACACCATCCCCAAGGGAAGCATGGAAGAGGAGATGGAAGAAGATGGAGCTGCTGAAGCTATAGGATCTGGACATCTGGCCCCGATAGCTCGGACATCCGGCATTCCCCAGAAATTCGGCAGAGGGGTACAGTAGCGAAGGCCATCAAATGGATGGACATCTGGCCAGCTGCCGGACATCCGGCCCCCAGCCCAGACATCCGGCGCCTGCCTGCGCTCATGGATAGGGCCCGAGGCCCTTGTATCCCCCTCGCACTTACCCCTTCATGGACTTGCTTATATTCTAGGGTTAGCAAATATGATAGCTCGTCTTAGTTGAGCTTTGCTCCTACCTCTACTTCTCTTAAGAGAGAGAGAGAGAGAGAGAGAGAGAGAGAGAGAGAGAGAGAGAGAGAGAGACCACACCATGGAGTTCAAGACCTCCAGGTGAGCATGTGAGAAGATCCCGAGGGATCCAAAAAACCCTTTGTGGGAAGGAGCTACCTAGATCACCAAGACCCCATCTACTTTGGATTTGGGATGAACTCTACCTTGTATCTTTCCCTTTGGTTGTTCATGGACCTTATGGATCTATGTGTTTGTTAGTCTAGTGGATGTGTGATTGGCCTTGTTCTTGACTGTTCTCTTGTGATTTCTTCCAGTTCCTCCCTGTGTTCTTCATGTTCTGCAAGGAATCCCCCTCCAATTCATGAAAGATAAGTGATAGAGACGAGGGGCCCGATCTTTCGATGAGATGATAACTATCGATTTGCTGGAGTCGACTTTAACGATCCAACTATGAACGTGCAACAATGTTGCGCCTTAGCAATCGCTAAACCAATCTCCTGAGGTTACTAACGATGCCGGAAGCATGATCCACCTGACCATGAAGGTTTATTCCTGCATGCAATCGAAGAACAAGCAAGAGTGTTATAATGTAGTCTGAATATTGGGAATATATATGAAGTATTGATAAAAGTGGGGATCCAAAAGCGGTCTTGGTATGGTCATTGGACACAAATGAAGTACACGAAGTTGCAATGGCTAACATTTAACTAACCAAATCCCAGGAAAAAGCTACTAGATTGATCTACTTATATAGGAGCAAGGGTGGCAGCCAAGGAGGTGGGAGGACATCCCAAGGAAGCATAAAACTAACCCTAGGCCATACAAGGCCCATGGGCCCAAGTGGAGGTGATGCAACACCTTTGGACTTACAGTTTGACTCGGATTCTGCTGCAGCGTCAGATTGTTTCATCAATATCTCAATTCTCCGGACAAATTTGAAAGTGAATCCAGTTGGGTTGGAAAGAGTACGAAATCTATTTTCCAACAAAACAAAGAATCACCCAATTCAAAGTCCGGATGAAAGAGATCTTGTTGTTTTGAGTCAGCTATGTTTGTGCAGTCCGAATCTGAGTCCAGAACGTGAGAGACTTGGACTCTATATTCTCTTGGCCCAAAATTTGCGTGAGAGGACTTTTTGAACACCTAAACTTCTATTTTTCCTTATCTTCATATCTGGAATGTGCAAATGTCCCATACACCTGCAACTAGACATGGCACAAAAGTCTATGAAGTATTTTTGACCTGGATAACATAAATAAATTATTGCATAGTTTGCATTAGAAATCACCTCACAAATATGCATGTATGCAGTATTTTTGGTCGTTTCCAAGGTAGTCATGTCCTCATCAATTGACCCCTGGGGTTCCACCCTACATCATCTTGGTATCATGAGCCACGTTGATCACGAAATTGGAGTCCTCCCCTTCGTTTCCTAGCCTAATTTTGTTTGTTTTTGACCTAATTCAAAAATCCCCACAAATTTTTTTGTGATTTGTTGGTTTCATGAGATTTTGTTGATTTTGATCCATGGGTTCGAAGTGCTTCAAGTGGATCTAGCTTTTACCCATCTTTCTCTCCATTTCCATCCATGAAATTTGTCCAATTTTGCCCTTGGAATCATCTATTTCTGCACCGAATTGAGTTTACGAGCCCCAAACCGAGATCTGGATTTGTCACACCGGACATTCAGGCCACTGGCCGACATTTGGACCATCGGGCCGTACATCGGACTCCTAGAGCGCAAAAACGCGCAGGTTTCTGGACTGATAGCCCCGGAAATCCGGGCTCCGCCCCGGACATCTGACCCCTCGGATTTCAGCCAGCAGCATTTCACCATTTCGGTCATAAATTTCACATTCGGAGTCTGATTTTCATCTTCTTTAGCTCGTTGGATGGCTATTGAAATTCCCCATCCATCTAGATAGGTCCCAACACCATTTGACCCCATCAAAATTTTGACATTTTGGCATCTTTTCCTAGATCCTCCACCATATCACCCGCATTACCACCATTCGACTTCCGCAACCTAACCCATTTTAATCCATATAGCATTTGTGGTGGCTTGAGTTGTGATTCGAGTCTCCTAAGGTGTTTTGGCTACTTAGGGACAGTTACTTCTTCATCAACCACCACCATAACTTCCGCATAACCTTGTCCACCATACATTTCCACCACCTTAACCCAATTTTGTTAGAGACTGTTTGAGTTGTGGTTTGTGTCTCCTAAGGTGTTTCGGCTACTTAGGGACGGTAACTTCAACTCCGATTCGCATAACCTACCACCTCCACTTCCGCATTGCCAACTTCGAAACCACCACCACTTTCCGCTACCACCATTTGACATTTGACGTTTGAGATTTTGAGTTCACGACTTTTCCTTTCTTAAGGTGTTTCGGCTAATTAGGAATGGTTAGACATCGAGAACACCGCCACTCATCATCACCATGGATTAAACATCGACAACAACTACTTCATCATCATCCGTCCTGGCTTATAAATAACAAATGACCGACGATAACCTTGACGAGATCATTGTACATTCTCCCTTGCCATTGCATTGTTAACCCCCGAGCCATTTTTGCATTACTTCCCTATTGAGACTAGCCACTTGAGCATTGTCGGGCAACGCTACTTGTGCACATTGGTGATACTTGTTCCGCATAGCTATCATAGCATGCATATATCCTCGTACCATCTCTTGTCTCATACATTGTTCCCACATATACAAAATTGCATCTTGGTTTGAGCATTTCGCATAGTGGTTGTATCATATAAAAAGCTTCTAAGCAAATAGAAAACAAAGAACTTGTAAGCAAGAGCCATAGAATCATACCACATTGCATATCATAATTGATCATCGTGAGTACAACACCGGGAACCATATATACATAGCATAGTTGGGATAGAAAGTTGATATGTTTTGTCACTTCTAGGTTGTGCACAAGTTCATATCTCGCCTATTGAGCAATCGTGCAAACATCTCTATAGTGTTGTACAACAAGAGCATTTTCCGGGGATTCCACATTTTGAGCCCATTCCTTGGTTGCACGACCCCATTTTATCTATTTGTGTGTGCGTTTCCGTGTGTCATTCATTGTCATTGGTCTACTTGTTTCACTTGCGCATTCGTGAATCTCTTTCAACATTATTGACTCTTACTAACAATTGCTTGATTTTTTTACCATTTGTCCTAACCAAGCCACTCGATAAGCTTTACTTTTTAGGTGTGAGTGAGCAAGTCCGGTACCAATTCCACTATTCTTTCATTTCCCATTGAGTGAAACAGGATACATCCTCAACTTTGGGAGAAGGTATCTTGGTATTGTTTATCTCATTTCCTATTCACCTCTACTTGAGTCTTCTGATGGATAGGCAAAGAACATCTACTTCGGTATACAACAACAATGACGAGTTTGATGCCATGAAAAACTTCATCGATGCCAAGACAGAAGCTCAAATGGAGGAGCTCAAAGCTCTCATCAAGATTGGCAAGTGGTCTCCCTCATCTTCGAGAAGACACTCAAGTGCACATGCTGCCGAGCTACTATCTCCAGTCACATCGGCATCGACACCATCACCAACAAAAACGTGAAGATCAAGAGCTCAACACCAACCACCACTCTACGACTTCACCATCTACCTTGGCATCTTCGCCAAGCGACTTCGAGGCATCTTCACCTTTGGACATATGACATCTTCGCCAACAAGCACCTCAAGATTACGCTCAAGAGAAGCTCCCAAGCTCAAGGTCACGACTTCCATGAGCTACTACGACCTCGACACCAACCACAAGATTCCTTTCTATGGGACTCAAGATCCCGAGGAGTATCTTGAGTGGGAGCACAAAATGGACAACTACCTCAAGCTACATCAACTCCCCTCCAAAGATCAAGTGAAGTGCGCCACAAGTAACTTCCACGACTACGCATTGACATGGTGGCTTCACACACCTTCCAAGAACTTCGACTTGAGTTGGACCAAGACGAAGAAAGCTTTGAGGCGAGAGTTTTTGCCTTCCACCTACACGAAACATCTTCAACGCTAAGTGGATAACACCATCCAAGGATCCAAGTCCATCGACGAGTACTTCAAGGATATGAAGAAAGCCTTGTGACGAGCCGGAGTGGACGACTCCATTCTGATGAAGTTCCACTTCATGATGGGATTGAACAACGAGATCTCCAAGATTACCTTCCTCGAAAACTACAAGGCCCTCGACGACAACTATATTGGTGCTCTCAAGGCGAAACAAGAACACACACTACTGCATGATGCTACTAACGCGACACTACGATCAGAGACCCTTCGAGAAACTGTGTGCGATGCAATAATCACAAACGGTGTTGTATGAAAACCGTCAGAAATGTATAAAACGTTTGCAATGACGGATGCATCAAACATTGTTCAGGTTTTTGTTGCGTGTGCGATGAAGGGCATACGGTTCAGTTCAATTAAATGTTTGCGATGAGGAGGAACAAAAGAAACAGGCAGTCAGATGAAGGCGTGTGCGATACACAGCATACGGTTCACTCGGATGAACTATTTGTGATTAGGCAACACAAAAGAAACGGGCAGCCAGATGAAGGTGTGTGCGATATACAGCATAAGGTTCACTCGGATGAACTGTTTGTGATTAGGCAACACAAAATAAACGGTCAGCTAGATCAAGGTGTGTGCGATATACGCATGTGGTTCACTCGGCCCTTGTCGTCAGTGTGTGACCTCTGTGGCAACCGTTCGCTCCCCAGGCGCCTCTTCGTGTACCGTGGCAACCGTTCACCACATCTTCGCGTTTCCCTCTCGATTTGGAACTGCTGTCGCACGCTCTTCCTCCCTCCATTTGCCTTCACCCTTTCTTCTGCCATTGTTTGATCATCTTCTCCATGGAGGGAACAGGCTGAAAATGACCCCATTATTCTTGCCTCGGTCTGAAAGATGACGTGGTGGAGGAACTCATTGATCGATGCAACGTCATCACCTCGGCTAGCATGGCAGGTTCACTCAAGACCATTCTCGACTCAACTGATAACATCATTACAAGGAACCCAAGGGTACAGGAGCGGTTTGATCTCCCCTATCTTCTTCGCCGTGACCTGCCGATCGGGCGCGAGGACGAGGAAGCCTCGCCTTGTGCAAGTTGATGCCGCTTGATAATGATCGTATGATGTTAAGATGCCATCGCTGAGGGCAAAGCTTGGGCAAGGCGCAAATGGAGATTGGGTTGTTTATATTGGGTACAACTGCGAGTGGGAACTTGTGAATGTGTACACTCGTCACGGGTTCCACTTCCAAAAATCTCAAACGAGCGCCCGGAGGTTGAGTACACGGTATTCTCGTGAGTTCAAATCGATCATGGTGGTATCGTCTATGGAAGATAGCAATTTGTCGAGTTCCCAACCGCTATTGGGATTACCCGAACTATGAAGTTGTTGCTATCTTTGACAAGCTTGTTGCCTTCCTTACTTCCACGCCTCGATGGATATTGCTCAACAATCAATTTCTATACACAGATGAGTACTATGATGCAATTCAATACGAGGGTCTTGTGTTTGCTGCCACCACTCGTGGCACTGTTTTTGCATGGAATCATCATGCTTTCGCTACGTTTGTCTTCCACCATAATTATAATTGTTTCATCCACATGCATGCGGGTTAGCTAGTTTCCCTTTTCTAATTAATTAACCTTCTTGTGTTTCCAAGGTCCTGTGAACATTCCACCACCTATACTTTTAAATTTTTACAACCAAGGGGGAGATGACGATGCTGATGATCACGAGCATGAGGACGAGCTGGACCCATATACTCAGTGGCGCCTAGCAACTTATTCCGATGGATCACCTCTTCTTGTCTGTATACAGGGCACTGCTGATGTTACTAAGGAAGCAGGTGTTGTCTCTCATGGTCCCACTGTCCGGACCTATTCCAACATCTGTTGCAGGGTATTCGGGATGGATACTAGTGTACTAGCTCCAACACCTTCTCCCTGGTTCGGTATTGAAAGTCTTGGAGGAAACTCGCTCTTCCTCGGACAAAACTATCCAATGATGGTGGAAGGCGATCCAGCTGCTGTTGACACAATGTTACTACCATTTATGAGAAGCAACTGTATCTATACCTCGGACATTGCTATGCTTCCCTACCGTCCCATATAAATATACTATCTTGGACATGTTTTATGATTGTGAGCACTCATTAAAATATGACATGCTAAAGAGTTGACGTTGGACAAGGAAGACAACGTAATGGGTTATGTTTTCTTATATCCAAAATAAAGTATATTGTCATGAATCATTCAACATGTTGAGCTTGCCTTTCCCTCTCATGCTAGCCAAATTCTTTGCACCAAGTAGAGATACTACTTGTGCTTCCAAATATCCTTAAACCCAGTTTTTTCATGAGAGTCCACCATACCTACCTATGGATTGAGTAAGATCCCTCAAGTAAGTTGTCATTGTTGTAAGCAATAAAAATTGCTCTCTAAATAAGTATGATTTATTAGTGTGGAGAAAATAAGCTTTATACGATCTTGTGATATGGAAGCAATAAAAGCGACCGACTGCATAACAAAGGTCCATATCACAAGTGGCAATATAAAGTGACGTTCTTTTGCATTAAGATTTCGTGCATCCAACCATAAAAGCACATGACAACCTGTGCTTCCCTCTGCGAAGGGCCTATCTTTTATTCTTGTCTTGTACCTTATACAAGAGTCATGGTGATCTTCACCTTTCCTTTTTACATTTTATCCTTTGGCAAGCACCTTGTATTGGAAAGATCCTGATATATATATATCCAATTGGATGTAAGTTAGCATGAATTATTATTGTTAACATTACCCTTGAGGTAAAAGGTTGGGAGGCAACACTATAAGCCCCTATCTTTCTCTATGTCCAATTAAAACTCCATACCCATAAGTATTGCGTGAGTGTTAGCAATTGTGAAAGACTAAATGATAATTGAGTATGTGGACTTGCTGAAAAGCTCTTATATTGACTCTTTCCGATGTTATGATAAATTGCAATTGCTTCAATGACCGAGATCATGGTTTGTTAGTTCTCAATGAAGTTTCTAATTCATACTTGTCATTGTGAATAGATTATTACTTGAGCATAAGAAATCATATGACAATATCCATATATGTTGTTGTTATAAGAATGATCATGATGCCCTCATGTCCGTATTTTATTTTATCGACACCTCTATCTCTAAACATGTGAACATATTTATCGTTATCGGCTTCCGCTCGAGTACAAGCGAGGTCTACGCTTGGGGGAGTTGATACGTCCATTTTGCATCATGGTTTTATATCGATATTTATTGCATTATGGGCTGTTATTACACGTTATGTCACAATACTTATGCCTATTCTCTCTTATTTTACAAGGTTTACATGAAGAGGGAGAATGCCGGCAGCTGGAATTCTGGGCTGGAAAAGGAGCAAGTATTAGAGACCTATTCTGCACAACTCCAAAAGTCCTGAAACTCCACGGAAGTTATTTTTGGAATTAATAAAAAATACTAAGCGAAGAAAGTACCAAAGGGGGGCCACCCACCATCCACGAGGGTGGGGGCTTGTCCTACCCCAGGCGCGCCGCCTCGTGGGCCCTTGGCAGCCTCGGTGCCCATCTTACGCTATATGAAGTCTTTTACCTGGAAAAATCATAAGCAAGCTTTAGGAAGAAACTCCGCCACCACGAGGCGGAACCTTGGCGGAACCAATCTAGGGCTCCGTGAACTATTTCGCCTAGGGAAAATTCCCTCGGGGATTTAATCGTCATCACCAACGATCCTCTCATTGGGAGGGAGTCAATCTCCATCAACATCTTCACCAGCACTCATGAGGACATCAATACCATGGTTACACCCACAGCCCCTACTGTTACATATACTGGACCAATTACTAGAGCTCGCGCACGCCAATTAAATTACCAGGTACTTTCATTTCTTGGTAATGATTCTAATGTTCATGAGAATATGATGCTGCCTAAATTGGATACATTTGTTTTTCTTACAAATGAAGGGCCTAGCTTGGAGAAGGATGAACATTGGAGCAAGAACACGCATGGAGTTGATGGCATGCTAAGGGATCAAGAACGGAGTTACAAGTGATGATTTCAGGACTTTGAAGCCACCATAAGGAGTGCATGAAGCCTTGGACGAAATATACAAGATGCCACTTCATAAATTTCGTCTAGAGGCTATTCTAGGTGCCGCGTCACCTTATTATTGGGCCAGGCCCATGTATTTTCAAAATACTTAAGTATAGGCTGTTTTTAGAGTCCGTATGTGTGGGGAAACAAGAGTTAGGGTTGGTTTCGGACCCCTCCTCCAAGGGCCACGAAATTCCCCCCTCTTGCTCCATATATACAGCCCTTAGGGCGTCGTATAGACTTTGGGTTTTGTTTAGATTAAAAGTTTGCCATAGCTGCAACTTCGCGTACTTCGTTTGTGTTCAACGACCAGACAAAGGCGTCACAGAATCCCACCTTGATCAATAAAGCTTTCCTCTTATATTCGTAATATCCAGATTGCAATCTTAGTTTCTTGCTTGTTCTTCGTTTGCCTGCAGGAAACAAACCTTCGTGGTCAGGTTGATCATGCTCCGGCGTGGTCAATAACCTCTCGGAGTTGGTTTAGCGATTTCTAAGGCGCGACGTCTTCGCACGTTCGTAGTCGAATCGTCAAAGTCGACTTCATCCTAAACGATAGCCACCATCTCATCGAAAGACGGGACACCTTTGCCTCTATCAAGTGGTATCAGATTTCCAGGTTGCTCGGTGAGATTTTCCAGTTTTTCGTAGTTTAGATCGAGTCTGTCCTTCATACCTACCGTCCACGAAAAAGCCACAACAAAAAATTAGGGTTAGTTCATCATATCCGAACCAGTCTAAGCCTTTGCATAGTCTTTTCAGTGTTTTGCTTTGTTGAATTTGCGGTTGCATCGTCGTGTCTAGTTGTCTTAGAGTCTAGTCTTTTAGAGTTTCGAGTTCTGGTCATAAGTTGTTATGCCGCCGCCGCACCATCATCATCGCCCTTGCCATCTACAACTGCCGCTTATTCTCCGCCGATCCATATCCATATACCACCACCAATCCGTATCCATATACCACCACCAATCCGTATCCATATACCACCACCAATCCGTATCCATATACCAGCACCGCTGCCATATCCTACCACCATATATCCACCACCAATCCGAGTTCCTTTCATATTAGGTTTGTTTTCGAGGTCCTTTTAATTTCTGATTCGCGTTTCCTTGCCTGAGTAGGTCTTGAAAAAAAAAGAGTCTGGAGACCCCCGGGCAGTTTTTAGGCCAAAATTTTGGTAGCCGAATTTTTTTCCCTATCCTGTTTTTAGGCTTTTCTGAGTCTTTTGAGCCACGTGCCATCATAGTGATTTTTTGTCGCACTTTTTCATCGTCGCTGCCCTGATTTCTGAAAAAAAAAGTAAAAAAAACGCGTGCCCATCCTGTCAGTTTGACCTGGGAAGAGTTTTGAGACACTCGCCATTATAGTGATTTTTCACAAAAAAAAAGAGGAGCGCAAAAAAAACAGAGCGAAAAAATAATTCCAGAGTGTGCTTTTCCCTTGTTTACGTGCAGCGCCGTGATTTTGTTAGTGTTCTAGGCTCGCATCTCTAGCACGGTCTAGCCTAGGACCAGCACAGTACCGTCGTTGCGCGTTTATTCAACTTTGCATCTCTGAATTGATTATTGCTGGCCCTTTTTGCTACCATATTATAAGCCTTCCCAGCTCCACATACCTCTACGTCGTGCGTTTGACTCTTCCTGGTAATCGCTCTATCCAAGCTTTGAGAGTTTTGACTACAACGGTTGCCGATCATCGCCTGCTGCCGGGTCAGAACTGGTAAGACTTTGAGGTTTGCTTGACGGATTTGTGACACCCACCACCACCTCTTGTTAGTAGTCTGTAGGATCATATTCTTGTGTGTTTCTATTGCTGCTAACCATGCCAGGATCACAAGCCAACGAGACTGACTGGGAGAACATGACGAATAAGGAGTTGCATGATAAATTTCAACAAATGATGAGTGGACAGGTGCAAGATGTGCTAAACAGATTTGAAGAGGCCATGGAGAAGATAGATGGCATGGAGAAGACGTTCGAAACAAAGCTCGATAACAAGTTTAATGAATTGCTCGCGCGTCTTCCACCACCACCACCGGCTGCACCTAACGCACCTCTACAACAACAACAACAATAACAACAACAACAACAACAACAACAACAACAACGACTACCTCCACGTCGCGAAACAGCCCTCCGCCGAGCGAGTCGTGTCCCTCTTGCGCTTGGCCAAACTGTTGGTGCTGCTGTTGATACTTCTGTGGCTCCTGCTGCTGATGCGGAGGAGGATGATTATGTGGGAGATTACGAGGATGAAGTTCATCAAAATCAGAACTACGTGCAACCACCAGCACCACAACCACCAGGTCGTCCACATGCAAATAATGGCAATGTTAGGGCTCCCCCTCAGGTACGAGATCATGACCATCTCCCTAAACTGAAATTGAATATTCCACCATTTGAGGGTAGATATGTTCCTGATATATATCTTACTTGGGAGTTAGAAACTGAACAACGATTTACATGTTTACAATATCCTGAGGAGAGACGTGTTCTGCCGCTGTTTGTGCTTTCACTAGCTTTGCATGTGTTTGGTGGTCGAACATTGTAGATTATATCCTGTTCCAGCTACTTGGGCTGCTTTGAAAACTGCTATGCGTACTCGTTGGGTTCCACCTTATTATCAACGTGAATTACTTCAAAAATTGCAGCGCTTAAGACAAGGAAAAAATTCTGTAGAAGAATATTATCAGGAATTACAAACTGGCTTGATTAGATGTGGTATTGTTGAGGAGAATGAAGCTATGCTTGCACGTTTTATGGGTGGATTAAATAGAGAGATTCAGACCATTCTAGAGTATAAGGATTATAATAATATCACTCGTTTATTCTGTCTTGCTTGTAAAGCTAAATGTGAATTGCAGGATCGACAGGCATTGGCGCGAACTAACTTTTCTGCAGGTCGACCTTCATCATGGACACCACGTGCATCATCTACTTCCACTGCACCATCATCTCCTTCAGGTTCCACCTCCAACCGTGATACAAGAAAGCAGGCACAACCACCACTATCTACCAAGAGCACACCTGTCGGGCCTGCACAGAGCTCTTCTTCTTCCATGGCGTCAACAGGGCACACAAGTGATATTATTTGTCGTCGTTGTAAGGGAAGAGGACATTTTGCGAGAGAATGCAAATCTCAGCGTGTGATGATTGCTACTGAGGATGGTGGGTATGAGTCCACTAGTGACTATGATGAGGAGACTTTGGCTCTTATTACACATGAAGAACACGGTGGAGATGATTACGATCATGAGGCGCAATACATGGCTCTTGAAGATGCCGACAGTATAAATGTTTAGTTGCTCAACGTGTTTTGAGTGTGCAGGTTACACAAGATGAGCAAAATCAGAGGCATAATTTGTTCCATACAAAGGGAGTTGTGAAGGAACGTTCTATTCGCGTCATCATAGATGGAGGGAGCTGCAACAACTTGGCTAGCATGGAGATGGTAGAGAAGCTATCGCTCTCCACAAGACCACATCCACATCCTTACTACATCCAATGGTTCAACAACAGCGGCAAGGTTAAGGTAACACGTACTGTTCGGGTGCATTTTAGTATCTCTACATATGTTGATTATGTTGATTGTGATGTGGTACCTATGCAAGCATGTTCCTTATTACTTGGTAGACCATGGCAATTTGATAAAAATTCTGTACACCATGGTAGAAACAATCAGTATACTCCTGTTCATAAGGATAAAAATATTACTTTGCTTCCTATGACTCCTGATTCCACTTTGAAAGATGATATTAATAGAGCTAATAAAGCAAAACAGGAGAAAAATAAGAGTGAAAATCAGATTGTGGCAAAAGAATTTGAGCAACAAATGAAGCCTAATAATAAACCATCTAGTGTTGCTTCTAAAATTAAATTGAAAAGTGCATGTTTACTTGCCACCAAATCTGATATTGATGAGCTAGATTTTAGCAAATCTGTTTGCTATGCTTTTGTGTGCAAAGAGGCATTATTTTCATTCGAGGACGTGCCTTCCTCTTTGCCCCTTGCTATCACTAACATTTTGCAGGAGTTCGCTGACGTCTTCCCACAAGACATGCCACCGGGATTACCACCTATTCGAGGGATTGAGCATCAAATTGACTTAATTCCCGGTGCATCGCTACCCAACCGTGCACCATACCGTACCAATCCAGAGGAGACGAAGGAGATTATGCGTCAAGTACAGGAGCTGCTCAACAAAGGTTATATACGCGAATATCTTAGTCCTTGTGTTGTTCCTATTATACTAGTGCCTAAAAAGGATGGTACGTCGCGTATGTGTGTTGATTGTAGAGGCATTAATAATATTACTATTCGTTATCGTCATCCTATTCCTAGGCTAGATGATATGCTTGAGGAATTGAGTGGCTCTACAATATTCTCCAAAGTTGGTTTGCATAGTGGATACCATCAAATTCGTATGAAATTGGGAGATGAATGGAAACAACATTTAAAAATAAGTTTGGTTTATATGAGTGGTTAGTCATGCCTTTTGGGCTAACTAATGCACCTAGTACTTTCATGGGACTAATGAACGAAGTTTTACGTGCTTTCATTGGACGATTTTTGGTAGTCTATTTTGATGATATACTGATTTATAGCAAATCTTTGGAAGAACATTTGGAACATTTACGTGCTGTTTTTATTGTTCTACGTGATGCACGTTTGTTTGGTAACCTTGGGAAGTGCACCTTTTGCACCGACCAAGTATCTTTTCTTGGCTATGTTGTTACTCCACAGGGAATTGAAGTTGATAAAGCCAAGATTGAAGCTATTGAGAGTTGGCCGCAGCCCAAAACGGTCACACAAGTGAGGAGTTTCCTTGGCCTCGCTGGTTTCTATAGGCGTTTTGTGAGAGATTTCAGCCCCATTGCTGCACCTCTCACAGAGCTTACAAAGAAGGATGTGCCTTTTGTTTGGGGTACCGCATAGGAAGAAGCCTTCACGGTATTGAAAGATAAGTTACACATGCTCCTTTACTCCAACTTCCTGATTTGAATAAGACTTTTGAGCTTGAATGTGATGCTAGTGGAATTGGATTAGGAGGTGTGTTATTACAAGATGGCAAACCTGTTGCATACTTTTCTGAAAAATTGAGTGGGCCTAGTCTGAACTATTCTACTTATGATAAAGAATTATATGCTCTTGTTCGGACTTTAGAGACATGGCAACATTATTTATGGCCCAAAGAATTTGTTATACATTCTGATCATGAATCTTTGAAACATATTAAAAGTCAAGCTAAACTGAATCGTAGACATGCTAAATGGGTGGAATTCATTGAGACTTTCCCTTATGTCATTAAACACAAGAAGGGTAAAGAAAATGTTATTGCTGATGCTTTGTCTCGTCGCTATACTATGCTTTCACAACTTGACTTCAAAATATTTGGTTTGGAAACTATCAAAGATCAATATGTGCATGATGCTGAATTTAAAGATGTATTGCCGAATTGTAAAGAAGGTAGAACATGGAACAAGTTCATCATTAACGATGGATTTGTGTTTCGTGCTAACAAGCTATGCATTCCAGCTAGCTCTGTTCGTCTTTTGTTGTTGCAGGAGGCGCATGGAGGAGGACTAATGGGACACTTTGGCGTGAAGAAGACAGAGGATATACTTGCTACACATTTCTTTTGGCCAAAGATGAGACGGAATGTTGAGAGTTTTGTTGCTCGCTGCACTACATGTCAAAAAGCTAAGTCACGACTCAATCCTCATGGTTTATATATGCATTTTCCTGTACCTAGTGTTCCTTGGGAGGATATATCTATGGACTTTGTTTTAGGGTTACCTCAAACAAAGAAGGGGAGGGATAGCATATTTGTTTTTGTAGATAGATTTTCGAAAATGGCACACTTTATACATGTCATAAAAGCGATGATGCTGTTAATGTTGCTGATTTGTTCTTTCAGGAAATTATTCGCTTGCATGGCGTGCCAAATACTATTGTTTGAGATCGTGATACTAAATTCCTTAGCCACTTTTGGAGATGTTTATGGGCTAAGTTGGGGACTAAATGTAACATCCCAAAATTCTAAATTTTGGAATGTTATAAACATATAGATAGTTTTGATTGATTGTTTGATTGATTAACTGAAATTGAGTGAAATTCGAAACTTTTTGAAGGTTAAATGAGAGGGAATTAAAGGACTTTCCCAAACTTTCATTTTGCTTTTATGATCTCCGAAATTCAAATTCTTTTCATCACAAAACCACGGAGAGAAGATGACATGACTTCTTCCATTTATTTAAATGACAAGGGTGTTGAAAATATTTTCCAATTCTGAAACTTTATGCAACTCAATGATTTTCACGAGCGAAGATAAAGTGACTTCTTCAAAACATATGAAATATGAGTTGGGAGTTTCAAAGAATTAAATTCAAAGTTCTTTTGAATTTATTTTCAATTTGGAGTTATTTGAGTTTTATTCAAATTAGTTTTCTCCAAAAATAAAATATATGGAAAATAGGGTAACATGATTCCCTACATCGAAATTGAGAGAAATTAATTTGAAGTCATTATCGTATTTTTAAAATGATTTTCATGGATTTTATTAGGCAGAAGCACTCTTTGCTTTATTTAAATTTGTGTGAATTTTATTTAATGCTATAGAAATGTCCATGTTGTAAGAAATTTTTTCTGGAAATTTTGATATATTATATGCTTATATAAAATTTTTATTTGGTTTTATTATTTTGTTTTGTTGTCTCTGTCTTAAAAAAATTCGTTCGCCCACGGGCCAAGGGCCAAAGCCCAAGGCCAAGCCAGTGACCGGCCGGCCAAGGCCATCCACCACAAGCACTGTGGGAGCCAGGAGGGAGCCGCCGCTTCTTTCCAAGTCCTAGTAGGACTTTTGTCCTACTTCCGTTTATTCCGATTTGTTTCTAGATCTTTTCCCTCTTTGTTTCCTAATCCCAGTCTATTTCTTGCCCCCTACCCCAAGCAAAACCCTCCCCTCCCCAATATAAATACCCAAGCACCCCCCACCAACACATCAAACCAACACCTCTCCTCTCCTCTCCCAGCAAAGAGCAGCCCCACACCCACGTCGTGTGTGTCGCCTCGCGGAGTTCGCCGGACCACCGCCGCCATTGCCGCCGCGCCCTCGGCCCTCCTAGCCCCTATATAAAGCACCCCCGAGGTCCCTCTCATTCCTCTCGACCGATTCCCTCCCTCGGGAGCTATCCTACCCCACCACATCGTCCACACGAGCTCGCCGGAGTTCGTAAACTCCGGCGGCTTCTCCACCGCTGTTCGAGGTTCGGTTGGTACTTACTCGACCTCTCCTGAGGTTTATATGATCTTCTCTCCACCGTCCCGTGATCTCCTTTCCTCTTGGAGCGACCGCAACATCGGATCCGATCTTCTTCCCCAACTCCGACGACTACTCCGGTTAGATCCACGAAATCCGTAATTCATTTTTTTCAGAAAATAGCAATCTTAGAAAATTCATATATTTTAGAGTTTTAGTATTTTTGAGTGATTCCAATTGCTATGTGTCACAAATTTGCTGAAGTTTCTGTTAGTGTCTCTGGATTTCAAATTTGAGTAGTTTAAATTTGAATTTGGTAAATTTTGTTCAAATTAGTATTTTGGCCATAACTTGAGTTTAAAAATAGGTTTTAATTAATTCTTTTGCTCCTGGTCACTTCTGATATTGTTTAGCTGTAGGATTTAGTTTGGTAATTTTGGAGTATTTTAAGTTAGATTTTTAGTAAAAACAGTACTGTTTTGCTTATATAGTTGTTTTAGTTATGTAATTATTGTTTTAATTATTTTAGTTCATTCCTTTTGTAGATTTTCACTTGTTGTTATAGGTTTATGTTTAGCTACAGTAGGTAAATTTTTGTAGTTATTTATTAGTGTTTAGCTACTGTTTTTGTAATTGCTTGTTTAGTTCATAGTGATAGAGGGTAAAATAGCTTTATTAGTTTTAAAAGTAATTATTTTTCCACTTCAAGTTATATTGTTTTTGTTTCTGTTATTTGTGAACACATTAGTTGTTATATTTATTTAGTATAGTTTATTAATGTTTTAATAAATGATTTGCTGTTATAGTTGTCTTAGTGTTTTGCTAGTTGCTATATTTGTTCTAGTATTAACTAGATGGTTCTGATAGTTTTATATTAGTTCTTTTGTTAGTTATTAAATTAGTAATTTATTTTCTGTTATTTTATTAGATTTATATTTTCTTTGCTGTAGAAAAAAATATTAGAGTAATTTAGTGATGTTGTGTTAAGATTTGTGTGAGTTGGTCACCACTAGTTTTTCCTTAAATTTTTCTTTCGAAGTTTTTCCTTTGGTTTTCGACTTGGTTTTCTTTGTTGCTTTTATTTTGATTGAGTATTGTTATGATTGACAGAATTGATTGCTAGGATGATTGCTTATATGGTTGTCTGTGTAATATAGATTTTCAAAGGAGTGACGAATAGTTCTACCAAGTCTTTATTCGAGAGCGTTATTATCTTCATCAAGTAATACCGAGCAAGTTCACTTTGACCATGTTTTCATACCTATGTGTTTTATTGCATCTAGTGTCATCTTCGCAACAATCCCTCCGATGAGTGAAATTGAATCCTTGTAGTTGAGTAGTATGCATGAGGTAGGAACCCATCACCTGTTACCAAGCCCGGACGTTATTTATTTTAATGCTACGCTATAGTAGACGGGGTTGGTATGAGTGCTCGGGAGTGGTGTGAGAATGGAGGATCTCGTCAATGGCGACAACTCCATGATGGAATCTGCAAGGACTGCATCTTCAAGGCCTCACGACTTCAAGACTCGAGACAAGAATTCAATACACACTCTTTGGGTGAAGGGCGGTTGTGGGCACCTGGAGAAACCGGTGGTTGGCGGGATGCATGGAGAAGCGCCATGACATCTTGGAAAGCTTCACCCAGACTCAAAGAGGCGGAAGAATACTTCATGCCCGGAAGCTTACGTGCAACCGCAAGTCACTATGGGCTCGGCTTGGTTGACCTTAGTTGCGACTACAGCTGGGGCGGTGCTAGCAGATGTAGAACTACGGTAGGATTGAATGAGCATCGGACGGTGGTCGGGGAACTCTTGGAAGACCATGTTTCGGTCATCTTGTTCTCAAACACCCTGAAGTGCGAGAGCGTAAAAGAGGATCGAATCTTGCGGGTAAAGTGTACAAACCTCTGCAGAGGTTAAAACCTAATCGATTAGCCGTGTCCCGATTACGGACAATTTGAGCATCTGGACTGGATCTATCTGGAACTCTCAACACGGATTGATAACTTAATTGTGAGCAACTTATGATGATGTGGGCTATGAGACATCGGTTGGCGGAACCATGTCATGATAGAAAACTCCATAGTACAGACTCAGTTATTCCTTTGATGTAGGGAAAATAAATCAGCTTTTACATAAACAAAACTCAGACACGAGCCACAAAGCCATATTGCATATAGTATAGTTTATCATCTGTTTTCTCTTATTGTGATCTTGCGGTACATTCAATGTACTGACCTACATGGCTGCAGCGTATCATGTTGCGAGATACTTTCTTCCGACGAGTAAGAATACGGTGCAGGTTACGGTCTACACTCAACTTGCCGATGGCGTTGATGGGACTCCACACCGACTATTTGTTTCATTGTGACTTATGAGGTATATATCAGTTTTACGTTATTTATACATGTGATTGCACTTTGATATATACATTGATGTACTGTGTGTGCCAGCATACTGATCCAGGGATGGCACGGATACACAGAGGCTTGACCGTCTGAGGTCGGGTCGCTACAATAAACTGCTTTTTAGTACTACTTGTCACCCCAAACTGATGGACAAACTGAAGTAGTCAATAGAACATTGTCTACTATGCTTAGGGCTGTTTTGAAGAATAATAAGAAAATGTGGGAAGAATGCTTGCCTCATTTTGAATTTGCTTATAATCGTTCATTGCATTCTACTACTAAGATGTGCCCTTTTGAAATTGTGTATGGTTTCCTACCTCGTGCACCTATTGATTTGTTGCCTCTTCCATCTTTGGAGAAGGTTAATTTTGATGCTAAAGAACGTGCTGAATTGATTTTAAAAATGCATGAGTTAACTAAGGAAAACATTGAGCGTATGAATGCTAAATATAAACTTGCTAGAGATAAGGGTAGAAAACATGTTGTGTTTGCACCTGGAGATCTTGTTTGGTTACATTGTGTAAGGATAGATTTCCTAATTTGCGCAAATCAAAGCTAATGCCACGTGCTGATGGTCCTTTTAAGGTGTTAGAGAAAATAAATGATAATGCATATAAACTTGAGCTACCTGCAGATTTTGGGGTTAGTCCCACTTTTAACATTGCAGATTTGATTGGGCGAGGAAGATGAGCTTCCATCGAGGACGACTTCATTTCAAGATGGGGAGGATGATGAGGACATCAATACCATTGTTACACCCACAGCCCCTACTGTTACATATACTGGACCAATTACTAGAGCTCACGCACGCCAATTAAATTACAAGGTACTTTCGTTTCTTGGTAATGATTCTAATGTTCATGAGAATATGATGCTGCCTAAATTGGATACATTTGTTTTGCTTACAAATGAAGGGCCTAGCTTGGAGAAGGATGAACATTGGAGCAAGAACACGCATGGAGTTGATGGCATGCGCAAGGGGATCAAGAACGGAGTTACAAGTGATGATTTCAGGACTTTGAAGCCACCATAAGGAGTGCATGAAGCCTTGGACAAAATATGCAAGATGCCACTTCATAAATTTCATCTAGAGGCTATTCTAGGTGCTGTGTCACCTTATTATTGGGCCAGGCCCATGTATTTTTGAAATACTTAAGTATAGGCTGTTTTTAGAGTCCGTATGTGTGGGGAAACAAGAGTTAGGGTTGGTTTCGGACCCCTCCTCCAAGGGCCACGAAATTCCCCCCCCCTCTTGCTCCATATATACAGCCCTTAGGGCGTCGTTTAGACTTTGGGTTTTGTTTAGATTAAAAGTTCACCATAGCTGCAACCAGCGTGCCGTTTGTGTTCAACGACCGGACAAAGGCGTCACAGAACCCCACCTTGATCAATAAAGTTTTCCTCTTATATTCGCAATATCCAGATTGCAATCTTAGTTTCTTGCTTGTTCTTCGTTTGCCTGCAGGAAACAGACCTTCGTGGTCAGGTTGGTCGTGCTCCGGCGTGGTCAATAACCTCTCGGAGTTGGTTTAGTGATTGCTAAGGCGCGACGTCTTCGCACGTTCGTAGTCGGATCGTCAAAGTCGACTTCATCCTAAACGATAGCCACCATCTCATCGAAAGACGGGACACCTTTGCCTCTATCAAGCACCATCTCCTCTAAAACCCTAGTTCATCTCTTGTATCCAATCTTTCTCCCAAAGCCTTAGATTGGTACCTGTGGGTTGCTAGTAGTGTTGATTACTCCTTGTAGTTGATGCTAGTTGGTTTATTTGGTGGAAGATCATATGTTTATATCCTTTATGAATATTAATACCCCTTTGATTATGAACATGAATATGATTTGTGAGTAGTTATGTTTGTTCTTGAGGACATGGGAGAAGTCTTGCTATAGGTAGTCATGTGAATTTGGTATTCGTCCGATATTTTGATGAGATGTATGTTTTCTTTCCTCTAGTGGTGTTATGTGAACGTCGACTACATGACACTTCACCATTTTCTGGGCCTAGAGGAAGGCATTGGGAAGTAATAAGTAGATGATGGGTTGCTAGAGTGACAGAAGCTTAAACCCTAGTTTATGAGTTGCTTCATAAGGGGCTGATTTGGATCCATATGTTTCATGCTATGGTTAGGTTTACCTTAATACTTCTTTTGTAGTTGTGGATGCTTGCAATAGGGGTTAATCATAAGTGGGATGCTTGTCCAAGGAAGGACAGCACCCAAGCACCGGTCCATGAAACTGCGTTATATCGACTAGAGGGGGGTGAATAGGCAATTTTTATGAATTCTTCACTCAGGAATTTCGAGGTGAGGAAATTCCTAAGTGAAGAACTACTTGCAGCGGAATAAGTACTCAGATGCCTACATGGTAGGACATAAACATGATCATCATGATGAAATGAAAAAGACACAGAGTACAGGAAGCGTAAGCACGGGATAAAACAGGATGAAGACAAACAGACTGAAGAAACTGAACTGAGGTAATTGAGAAAGTCCTCAGTCAAAGTCTTCAAATAGATATGAACAAGCACACAACACAGTTATGAGGAAATGAAAGAGTTGAGGAAATAGAACCAGTAGGCTTGGTGAAGACAATGATTTGTAGACCAGTTCCAAGCTGTTGTGGCGGTTATGCGTCTGTTGGAGCGGCTAGGTATTTAAACCTGAGGACACACAGTCCCAAACACACAGTCCTCACCGTATTCTCCTTGAGCTAAGTTCAAACAGACCTCGCCCAATCACTCATGGTAAGTCTTCAGGTGACTTCCAAACCATCACAAACTCGGTCACTCGGCGATCCGCAATTTCCTCTTGGATGCTCTAGACCATGACGCCTAACCGTCTGGAAGATGCACAGTCTTCAAAGGTAACAAACGTCAGATCCACACAGGATCAATCTCTTCAGTGATGCTCAATCACTTTGGGTTTGTAGGTGTTTGGATTTTGGTTTTCCTCACTTGATGATTTTCGCTCAAAGTCCTCGGAGGATGGGATGCTCTCAAATGACAAGTGTCAGTTTCTCTCGGAGTAGCCAACCAGCTGGTGGTTGTAGGGGGCAGCTATTTATAGCCTAGGGAGCAGCCCGACATGATAAGACATAAATGCCCTTCAATGATATGACCGTTAGGTGGGTAGATATTTTGGGACAGCTGGCGCATAGCACAGCAATGGTCGGAATTTTGAGTATCAAATTCCTCAAGGCTATCATGTTCCTCACTGTGTAGGCAATCCGCGCTGGCGATTTCCTAACTCCTCAGTCAGAACAAATTCCTCGAGACCGGAAGAACTTCGCGTCTCACATCTTTGAAATTGACTGAGCTGTATGAGATTTCCAATGGCTTCACTCGAAGGGTTTGGTAGGTGTAGGATTTGAGTTGAGCATCACTTGGAAGTTTTTCCTTAGTATTTCCTCGACCCCCTTTAACAGTACGGTGTTTCCTATGACTCAAGAAAGAGAAAATGAAACTACGAAAACAAAATTCTTCATGCTTCATGTTCCTCGAATGAATGCCAAGTCTTCAAGGTCACACCAATTTCTTCATTTTCAAAGTCTTCAGAAATCCAAAGTCTTCAATCGAAGAACTTCATTTTTAGGGGTCGACTTTCTCTGTAAATATCAAACTCCTCATAGACTTATAGACCTGTGTACACTCATAAACACATTAGTCCCTTAACCTATAAGTCTTCAATACACCAAAATCACTAAGGGGCACTAGATGCACTTACAATCTCCCCCTTTTGGTGATTGATGACAATATAGGTTAAGTTTTCAACGCGGATAAACATATGAAGTGTAAATACTGATATTGAGGAATTTGATTGCAAGGTATGGAAGAACTCCCCCTGAAGATGTGCATAGTGAGGAATTTTCTTTTGAAGCAATGCACACTTGAAGAGTAGAATCATGGAGATCTCCCCCTATATCTTGTAATTCATACACGCATTTGACATATAATGTGAAGAATTTGAAATGCATGATGAAATATGGTGACTGATGTAATTCAGCATGCATGCATTAACATATATGAGGAGTAAGTATGCAGAAGAACACATCAAAAGTATCAAACCACCATAGAGTTTAAGTTTACAACTCGATCCAACAAAGTCTCAGAAGAATGAGAGTTGTAACTTAGCAAAAACACGCCCATATAGGTAGACCCGCTTGAAGACTAACTCAAATTTCTCCCCCTTTGTCATCGAATGACCAAAAGGATCGAAAAATGAGGACTAACGCCCCTGAAGAATATAATGTTGAAGGCGCCAGCGTTGTTGGGGTCGGTTGTTGTAGTAGGGCCTGCCGCAGTGTCGTCCAAGTCTTCATGCTCATCGGTTTCGCATGATGAAGAATATGAGCTGGCCACCAAGGAAGGAACCTTGACCTTTTTGAATTTCTTAGGTGGAGGAGTAGACTAGTCAAAATCCTCCTTGAGACCCATTTGCTTCAGATCTTCTTCACCATATAGATGTGATAAAATAGCCCAGGTGCGACCGAAGACTTCATGGAGGTAGAAATGGTTTTTCTTCACTGCATTGTGTGTAGCAGTCATGTTGTGAAGAATAGAGCCAAACTGACGCTTAACCCATTTGTGGTTTCGAT
Source organism: Aegilops longissima (assembly GCA_021605205.1). Taxonomy (NCBI): domain Eukaryota; kingdom Viridiplantae; phylum Streptophyta; class Magnoliopsida; order Poales; family Poaceae; genus Aegilops; species Aegilops longissima. Next base: position 275,353,607 of record CM038679.1, read on the forward strand.
CCACCTTCTCGTGAAGACTGAGGAGAAGCTCAGGGTCAGTCATCACTCTTGGAGTTGTGGCTTGAGGATTTGGCTTTGATGCATTAGCGGCAGAATCATGAGTAGCAGAATCGTCATTGGTGGAGTAAGATGCAGCTTTGCGAAAATGACCATCTAATGGACGATTGCCTTCATCAATAACAGCAGTGGCCTTGCCCTTTTCATCAGCTGAGGAATATGTCTGCTTCAGGACTTCGATTGGGGGCAAGTAGCTGAGGTGATTCTGAAAATCATCCTTGTAGTTGAGTGTAGACCTTGTTCTGAGGAATCTCATAATCCAAGGAGCATAAGGCTTCAACTCAAACAGAGAGAGAGCAACATCAGCCAGAGTCCTCATGAAGAAATTGTGATAGTTGACAGGAATGCCATGCATGATATTGAACAGCAGATTCTTCATGATTCCAACGACTTCCTCATTAGTCGAGTCGTGGCCTTTGATAGGACTCAAAGTCTTCGTCAGAATGCGATAGACTGTTCGAGGCCCATACAACAATTCCTTCACGAGGAATTTGGTCCTTGGGGCTTGACCGGGCTTCAGAGGCTTCATTAGCACTTGCATGTAATGGGCAGTGAGTTCAGGCTCATGGTACAGGCAACGAGCTCCTTCAAGGGGAGGACTGATTGGCAGGGCATGAAGTAATTCAGAGGCCGGTGCTTTATAGTGAGTATTATCGGTCATCGGTCAAAACCCAAGAGTTCACATCGTCGATCGCATGTGATGTGCAGAGTTGCATAGAATTGAAGAATGAGCTCTTCATTCCAATCGCAAATATCCGTGCAAAAGTTGAGCAGTCCTGCATCATGAAGCACACTGAGGACTGGGGTCAAGCAAGGCAGTGATTCCATGTCCACGTGAGGAATATGCTCATGGTCGAAGACTTTGTCCTTGTTGAAGAGCAGTGAAGAACAAAAATTTGCTTGGTTGGCAGTCCAGAAGCGCTTCCTTCTAAGACGAGCAGAGTCGTAAGGATTATAGTCTGTGAAGAACACATGATCGCCGAAGAAGTCATCAGCCTTGAATTTCTGCTTCTTCGAGAAGGGATCCTTTGGCTTGGGCTGAGAAGTATCAGTCAATTGCATCACCACCTCAGGAATCGCAATCTCAGGATCCACAGGCTGAGGAATTTCAGCTTCTTCTTCAGTGGCAGCCTGGGTCTTCAATTCTTCATTAACATTTTCTTCAGCACTGGTGGCTGGAATCTCTTCATGGACAGACGGTGTGGCATGCGGTTCTTCAGATCCCATATGTACTTCAGTATTCACAGGGGACTGAGGAATTTTTTGCAGAGGTGTGAATAGAGGAGAATTGGGGTGCTGAGTTTCCCAAAAGCCATCGTTCAACACTGGAGTTGTGCACCCAGTGTCCACATCTTCTTCTTCACTCTTTTCTTCAACGCCGGCCTCTTCAGTAGTAAACTGAGGCATGGGCGATGAGACTATTGGGGTTGAAGGGATCGCATCCGCTTCAGTTTCTTCATCCAACTGCTCTGACGAAGCAGCAGAAGGAATCTCTTCATCTGATCCGCTTGGGATCACATATTCTTCATCAAAAGGAACAATGTCCTTTGATGGCATGGATGAGACCGGAATAGCATCAATTGGATTCTCAAAAGAGCTGGTCAATGGCTTCATCTTCTTTGGAGCTGAAGAATCTGATGAAGTTGATGCTTTCCTTTTCTTCACCGCTGCACGCTCTATAGCCTTGGTTTTCTTCACATCTGATGCAGACAGAAGGATCGGAGTTGGGGTAGGTGCAGGGGGGAGCAGAGGAATTTGGTTCAATTACTTTAGGCACAACTGATGCAGTTGCCCTGACTTCTTCAGTGTCTTCAGGCGCAACACTAGTGGTTGCCACAGCAATTTCTTCAATGGCTGGAATGCGTCATCATACAGTACTGAAGCTGGATTGGCATTTGATTTGTGGATTACAACTGCTTTGACCCAATCCTGGATATGGGTGAGGTACTGGAATTTGTTTCTCCTAGTCATTCTGGAATAGAATGGCTTGACGAACCACAAGAGTAATAGGCATCGATAACACGAGTGCACGACTACTCCTGACTACAAATTGATAGACGGAGGTCAGAAAACAACTAATGAGGGACAACTCAAAGAACATATGATTTTCTGAGTTATGGATGCATGGATTAGCATGTTATTTCTTCCAGATAACCCATGCAGAAAGGTTGAACTGGCAGAGTCACAATATAGAATGGAGAACTCATCGAGAGCACTCCTGTTGTGATCTTTTGCTTCAAGAGAACTGCTGCCATATGGGTTCATGGTATTGGAAGAACGTTGTACCACGGACCTCGAGGACTATCGAAAAGGTTACTAATATCCTAAAGGAACTAGCAAACACTATCAAGACGAGTAGAGTGAATCTCGGGTTCAAAAACCCAGGAACAGAATGCCTACTAACTAAGTGGCATCACGGGATGCTTTCGAGAATGATGGCCAGAATCATCACACTGGGACACAAACATGGCTAGATTACTAGTAATCTTCTAAGATACCTAGGGTCATAATAATAACTCCAACATATATGTCGAGGCAATAGAATACCTCAACTCAGCAATTAGTGTGATTAACCTGGCCTAAAAGAACAACAAAACCAGAGGGAAAGGATTTTGCAAACGCATCAGACTATTTAGAGACCTGGGATGACTCGGACAGCATAACGGTTGTAAATGCTCAAAAGGAATTGAGACATCCTGCAAAATGGTGGCATAACCACTCAACAACATCATATCAAGGTTCCGAGTCCAACTAACAACACACTGGAGTAGTAGAAACTGAACTGAGGCTTGAGACCAACAATCCTACGAGTCTACGGATTAGTAACACGTGATCCTGATAGAAAGATGAGAAGCCTAGTTATTAATCCCCGTAGAAGAGAAGAGGGTGACTCAGATCAGAGGACATAAGGTAAAGGAGTAAAAAGAGCCTTACGCTCCCTTCCACAATCAATTCCCTTATATAACTAAAGCATTTCTAGACTCAACTTCGACCAGTTGGGCTTGGTAATCCTACAGGCAGTCAGGCTTTGATACCAAAGCTGTTAGGACCCCGATTCCAAGTCACATTGATCTACCCGATAACACCTCATATCACTTTGCAGCCTCACACACGGTATTCCCATGGGTGTCGCCTTACCATGCCCCGGGACCGTTTGCGCCTTTTGGCTCACGTATATGATAGTGTCACTAGCATCCATATGACAGAGAACCCGGGCCGACATGACTAGTCGTGAACCCAAAGTGGCACTAACTTACGAGGACAAGCACACATGAATCAACATCGAGCATGTCGGTCAGCAGCGTGCGAATCCGGGCTGTAGCACTGGGCTAACAGGACTCCAGTGAACTGGGATGTAGCAGGCTAGGCAGGACTCCAGATGTCACCGCGTGACATTTCCACGAAGGGACGAACCACGGAACAAAGTGAATCACATGTCGGCCGATCAAGTGTTCGGAGCGATAGTCTTTGGGCTAGCGGGACTCGGTGAACCGGGCTGTAGCGGACTACTATGGCTCATGGAAGCACAAGACTACATTTCCCCATAGGAGAGGCTGCCAAGGATACACAACTAGGTTGTCGGATCCCACACATACCAAGCATTTCAATCATACACACAATATGCTTGATATGTGTAAATACAACATGGCATCACAACAAAACTCTATGACTCAAAGTATTTATTCATTAGGCTCCGAGGAGGCGAGATATTACAAACATGGGTCTCATGACCCAACATTGAAACATACAAGTCAAAGCACATGCGGAAGCTTAACATGTCGAGTACGAGACATCTACAAATGAAAAAGGCTGAGAAGCGACTATCTACCGAGATCTGCCGAGGGCACATGATCATAGTGAGGTATCAACCTAAGCGTCAAGTCCACACAGAACTACTAGCGAGACCAGCGTCTCTCGCAAAACATAAAATAGGCAAACGTGAGTACAAATGTACCCAGCAAGACTTACATCAGAACTAGCTACATATGCATCAGTATCAACAAAGGGGATGGTGGAGTTTGACTGCAGCAAGCCAGCTTTGACTCAATGGCTATCCTAAACTATGACTGCAAGTAACTCTTTTGAGGTGGCGCACACGAGTCCACATATTCACAATATCAATACACCACTATGGATCCGCTCCCGTCTCCCTACGAGAAGGCCATCCATAGCACGCACGCTTATCTTGCGAGTTTTAGAGTATCCACTTCCACTTGTCTATGAACTATACAGGCAACCCAGAAGTCCTTTACCGCGGACACGGCTATTCGAATAGATCATTTATAACCCTGCAGGCTCGCCTTCCATAGTACTTCTTCACACACGCTCTCGCCACTTACCACCATGTACACGTCGTGTATCTCGGCAACCTTCAAGCGGAAGCCTGGCGAGGGAGTCGGCCACGACCTGACTAACCACACAAGTCTCTAGTCCATGTTTATCGCCTATTCGGGTTCCATCCGTGAGGAGATCCGGCCGGGTTTCGCTCACAGCCCCAAACGATGTGTGCAGGGTTCCCGAGACACCAAACGGGCACCCGGTACACCGGGCCACGGTGTATCTACCGCATCATAGCCCACCCCTAGGGTCAGCGCTACGCACGACCTCCAACACATATCCTACAAACACCAGAAACTAGTTGCAACTCCTAGACAGAGAACAAGGGCGGTTAATAAGTCGAGAGAGTCAATTAAGGATCCCAATGTGTGGTAGTAGCTGTTCATGGATCACAAACACAGAACTCAGTTCCTGAGGACGGTTTCAATGAGACAACCCACCATGTACTCCTACATGGCCTCTCACCGCTACCTTTACCAAATCGTGTTCACACACAGTAGGACATGTTCATCACCGTTCCAATTCATTTCTGATGAATCAGACCTGACTCAACTCTAAGCAGTAGTAGGCATGACAAACAAGCATGAATGAGTAGGCACATCAGGCTCAAACAACTCCTACTCATGCTAGTGGGTTTGATCTATTCTTGTGGCAATGACAGTCATGCAGAGGAAAGGGGTTCAACTACCGCAGCATGTAACAGTTGAATCGTTGTTGTCTTGATGCAGTAAAAGAGAGCAAGAAGCGAGAGAGTGGGATTGTATTGGAATGAACAAGGGGTTTTGCTTGCAGCACCGAAGATAATATAGTTATTCATCGGTGTCATCGAACTCATCGTCGGAACCACGTCTATCGAGAGGGAACAAATACTGGGAACAGAGAAGAAACACAATCAATGCAATGCAACAATATGATGCATGATCATGACATGGCAATATGTTGTGGTTTGAGCTAATGCAACTAGCAGCCAGATTAAATGAAGTTGGTTTGAACCAAAGATTCAAATTCAACTACATATGTGATTATTCAAATGCCATTTATTTGATTTGTCCTAAACAGAAGCAATAAGTCGTTCTAACCTACATGAAAAGGGTACAGATGGCTAGATTGGATTTTTCTGATCATTTTTTATATATAATTTGTTTCATTTGGAGCTACGGTTTAATTTCTATGAATTTTAGAAGTTTAGGCAAATTTCTGAAATAAATAAATCATTTCTAATTTATTTAAAACATTTACTGCGTCAGCATGATGTCATCGTGACATCAGCAGGTCAGCGCGGGTTGTCCAGGTCAAACCTGACATTGGGGCCCACTGGTCAGTGACTAACTAACTAACAAAGTTAGTTAGTGCTAAGTTAAATACTAACCTGAGTTAGTTAGGGCCTGGGCCCACATGTCGGTGGCTCATCTAATTAACTAAGTTAATTAACACTAATTAAACCTAACACTAATTAAGCAGGGGCTTGGGCCCACACGTGAGGACCTAGGGGATGTCAAACCCCTGGTCAGCGGCGTCAAACACACCGGCGACTTGACGCCTGCGAGGCCAGTCGCGGCGGCGAGCCTTGGGTTTGCGTCTTGGCGACAAGCAGGCGGCGAGGCCATCTGAGGCTGGAGCTCACCCGCATCCAGCCATGGCGTGTGGTGGCAGCGAGGGACGGCCGGAGCTCGCTGAAGCGAGCTCATGGCGGTGCGGCGTTCGGGGTGCGCGGTGATGCGAAGCGATGGGCGTGGAGGTGCGTCGTGACCCTACAACGTCTCGCGAGGCAGCGAGTGTGTTGAACACGCCGCCGGACGAATGGTCGCCGAGTCGTGTCGGCGGCGAAGTGCGGCGGCTTGATCGGGCGAAGGCGTGGCGGCTCTGAGTGCAAGAGAAACGGAGAAGGGAGGATGATCGAAGCTCACGTAGAACACGATGGCGAGTCGGTGAGCTCGAGGAGGGCGGAGCGGCGGGCGGCGGAGGCGATCTCGGCGACCGAGGAAGAAGAAGGCATCGGGGCGGCGCTTGATCGTCCGGCGTTATGTAGCTCAGCGAGGGTCAAGGACGAAGTGGCGGAGCTTCGGGCGCGTCTTGGCGTGGGGTGGCGGTGGCATGAAGCGGCAGCTGGCGGCAGCGGCGTGTTGGTGGCTGCGCGTGAGATCTGAGGAGGAGAGGCAGGGGAGAGGTCGAGGAATTCGAGGGGGGTGTGGCGTCGTGCAGGTCGTCGAGGCGTCAGCGAAGCAGGAGGTGGCCGTCGGTGGCTTGGCGTGCTAAGCGCACCATGGCACACGCCCGTGCCTATTGGCGCGAGGAGGAAGGCGACAGAGGGGCTGCAGTGGTGGACTGGGCCAGTTGGCTGGGCCGCCAGCTGGGCCGGCCAGGTGGGCTGCACAGGTGAGGCCAGGTAAAATACTCTCTCTCTCTCTCTCTCTCTTTTAGTTTCTGTTTTCTATTCTTTGTAGTTTGTTAGATTTGATTTGAAGCATCAAATTATATAGAACTTTCTGTAAATGTTTATGTGAGCTCAGGAAACTAGTCCAAGGCCACATGCAAACTTACAAAAATTATTTGAACTTTACCTCTTATATAACAGAAATAAGTCCAACTCAAATATGTTATTGATTTAATTCAAAGGCCCAAAATAAATATTTTAAAGCCTCCAAAAATATTGGTTTGAATTTTATTCTTGCCAATATTTTTCAAGGTTCTGAGAACATTTTCTTGGGCTTCTTTGAGAAGATTTTAATGTTGATCATTTTTAAATGGTTTCCGAGGCTTTGAAAATTCCTCAATTCAAATTTCATTTGAATTTAGACATGATGACATGAAGATCAAGCAAAGACAACAGGGGCTGAGCTAGGGCTGTGACACCAGTTGATGAATTGGGTGGAGCTGAAGAACTAGCAGAAGCTCCTGAGGCAATGGAGATGCCTATTGTCCTTTGGCACGAGGCGAGATGCACAGGTGCTGAGGATTTTGACGGAGGAGCTGAGGACTTTGGAGGAGTTGGAGCAGCTTGAGGAATTGGCCGTGAGGGCTTTGAAGAATCTGGCCGTGAGGGCATTGCTGAGGAACTTGGCCGTGAGGGCATTGGGAGTGAAGCACTTGGCTTATGAGCAGGCTTCTTTGCCATGGCCTTCTTTGGCTTGCTTGCAGAGGCCTCAGCAGTGGTAGCAGCAGCAGCAGAGTCTTCATTAAATTTCCTCACTGATTCCTTAGCCATTTTGGCTAGCTTGGCCTGGCGCTTGGCCCATTCATCAGGATAATCCTCCCACGCTTGAGGCTGGTGGGATCGACTTCTTGGCAGTGCCAATGGAGGTCTTGGGCATGGAGGATTAAGAGCGAATTTCTTCATATACTTGGGAGTACCATATCTGTACTCCCTCCATTCTCGTGCCCATCTCCTCTCTATCCTTTGTATGCGTACCTTGCGCTGATTTTTGTCCTCCTTGCCAAACTTGGCCTCATCAGGAGTGCAATAATCCTTGTATATGTCATCAGGGATCTCGAAAGCAGTATTAACCTCGGGCCTCTTTCCTCCCTTCTGTGGCTTCTTACCATCAGCCATTTTCTTCAGCTAAGGAATTTGAGCAATGGAATTCTCTGAAGAGGTGTGCAAGTTTTCTTCAAGGAACGCTGCAAATGAGTTAAGTTGATGAGAACCTAGTGATTCAGCAGTGGACATGTGTACCTGTGAACAGAGTATGTGTTCTCAGAAGGTTTTGCAATAAGAACAAGTGTGAGGAAATTGACCAGACGAGTCTTGAAGAATTTCACTAAGCATTCTTTGTCTTAGGTTCCAGAGTTGTACAGATCGAAAATCCACACAATTGAGGAATCTTGAAGAAAAATGTTGCTTAGACAAAAGGATCAAGAAAAGATGACATGTGAGGTGTTTTGTGTGTGAAGATTTGAAGAATAAACACCTTTTGAAGATTTAGTAGAAAACATTTGAATCAAAGAGGGTAGTAAAAGTAACTTTTAATTACCCTTGACGAAGAACACGACAAACTGGGAAGTGTAGATGTGAAGCTCGTCGATTCAGATCTTCCACGCCCTAACTTGGCAGAGGAAGACAGCTACGGCGGCGCGGAGTGAAGAAATATGTAGCCGACGCGAGTACGACGGCGATGAGGTCGAGGCAGTGAAGCTCTTCCTCACCGGCGATGAGGAAGTAGCGGCGGCGCTAGGTTTTGAGAAGCTCGAGCGGGAGAGAGGTCGAGCGGAGTAAAAACAAAGTGAGGAAGGGAAGGGGTATTTATAGTCGAAGTGAAAAATTGTTCGCCCGAAGAAATTGGACGAATGTGCCCCTGGCCCTTCTCATTCGCTTGACATGTGTCACCCACGTAATGAGAGGTGGCGATTGTGTGAGATCGTGGGTGAATAGATAAGTATTATCATGGAATGTGGAACGGTTTGAGCGGCAAACGCCAAAAATTCAGATAAGATAAGTTTTAAAGTTCCGTTCGCAAATTCTTTAGCTGACAAGGACACAGTGAAGATTTTGAAAAAGTTTCAAATAGAACGCACATGAAGAATTTGTGAACAGACTGGGTTGAGTTTAGCATAGAGGGGGAAGGGTCCGATCACATTCACTTAGAAAAAAAACAACTTGAAGAAATAGCAATAAGTGAATGTTGTAGAGGACATAAACTCATATATATATATATATATATATATATATATATATATATATATATATATATATATATATATATATATATATATAGCCAATGAAGAAAACGATGAAATGGTGAAGACATTGCAAAGTTGAAGAAATTGAACAAGCGAGGAATTTCAAAGCGAGGAAAACTCAAATTGAAGATTTTCAACTTTTGGTGGTGGCGTGACCCACAGTATAAGAATGATGATTTCAGACACCGCGTACAATTGTCGTAGGGTTCTGAGAATCAAATTCTTCGTTAATTTCTTCACACCGCAACTTGCTCAATCTCTTCTCATCCAAGGGCTTTGTGAAGATATCGGCTAGCTGTTCTTCAGTCCTCACATGCTCAATAGAGATGTCGCCCTTCCACACATGATCACGAAGAAAATGATGATGAATCTGAATGTGCTTTGTCTTCGAGTGCTGAACTAGGTTATGAGGAATCTTGATTGCACTCTCATTGTCATAGTAGAGAGGCACATTCTTCATGTTGACGCCGTAATCCTTGAGAGTTTGCTTCATCCACCACAATTGAGCGCAGCAAGAACCAGCAACAATGTACTCAGCTTCAGCGATGAAGCGGTGATCGTGATTCTGTTTCTTGAGGACCAACGGACCAAAGATGGTCCGAGGAAATGGCATGTGCCTGATGTTGACTTGCGGTCCACACGACCACCAGCATAGTCAGAGTCTGAATATCCAATGAGATCAAAAGCCAAGCCCTTGGGGTACCATAATCCAAGTGTTGGTGTGTCAGCTAGATATCGAAGAATGTGTTTCACAGCCTTATGGTGTGATTTCTTCGGTGTAGCTTGAAATCAGGCACACATGCAAACACTAAACATAATATCGGGCCTAGATGCACATAAATACAATAAAGAGCCAATCATGGAGCGGTATACCTTTTGATCAAAGTCAATACCATTTTCATCAGTGCATAGATGGCCATTTGTGGGCACAGGGATTTTTACGCTTTGCAGTCTTGCATGCCGAATTTTCTCAATACGTCCTTGAGCTATTTCTCCTGAGATATGAATATGTCGTTGCGTTGTTGACGAATCTGAATACCTAAGAAGAATTTCAGTTCTCCCATCATAGACATTTTGTATTCTTCACTCATCATATAGGCAAATTCATCATAGGTTTGAAGCCTTTCTTCATGAGGAATTCCTTCAAAGTATCATACCACGCCCCAGGGGCCTGCTTGAGGCCATAGAGGGCCTTATTGAGTCTGAAGACTTTGTCAGGATGCTTTGGATCTTCAAAACCACAAGGCCGTTTTCATCTTGCTTGTTGCGGTAGATCCACTTTGTGCCAATGATATTGTGCTTGCGAGGATCTGGACGTTTGACCAGTTCCCAGACGTTGTTGAGCTCGAATTGATGTAATTCTTCTTGCATAGCTTGAATCCACTCAGGCTCCAGAAATGCTTCATCTACCTTAGTGAGCTCTGTGATAGAGACGAAAGCAAAGTGCCCACAAAACTTAGACAAATGTGAAGCTTTTGAGCGTGTGAGAGGACCTGGAATGTTGATGTCGCTGATGATTTTCTCAATCTGCACTCCATTTGCAACACGAGGATGAGCGGGTTGTCGTTGAGGATTTGGATCAGCATTTTCTTCAGCACCATTTTCTTCAGGTGCATCAGCATGACGTTCTTCACATTATGGAATGATTTCTTCAACAGATTCTTCGGTAGGAATGACATCCTCAGTAGCCTTGAACTTGATAGTTTCCTCAGGTGACTGTTCATCTAACACAGAAGGTAGGTGCTCTCTTTGCGAGCCATTAGTTTCATCGAACCGCACATCTATAGTTTCAACAACTTTGTGGTGAATGTTGTTGAAGACTCTGTAGGTGTGCGAGTCCTTTCCGTAACCAAGCATGAAACCTTCATGTGCTTTCGGTGCAAATTTAGAACTGTGATGAGGATCTCTAATCCAACATTTAGCACCGAAAACTTTGAAATAACTCACATTGGCTTTCTTGTCAGTGAGGAGTTCATATGCAGTCTTCTTGAAGAATTTGTGAAGATATACCATGTTGATGATGTGGCACGCAGTATCAATTGCCTCAATCCAGAAACGACTAGGCGTCTTGTACTCATCAAGCATAGTGCGAGCCATCTCCACAAGAGTCCTGTTCTTGCGCTCCACGACGCCATTATGCTGAGGAGTGTAAGGAGCAGATAACTCATGAGTAATACCAAGTTCATCAAGATAGTCATCAAGACCAGAATTCTTGAAATCAGTTCCATTGTCACTTCTAATGTGCTTGATCTTCACACCAAAGTTGGTTGAAGCCCCTCGAGGAGAATCATTTGAAGACTTCCTGCGCCTCATGTTTGTAAGTGACAATATGCACCCATGTGTAATGAGAGTAATCATCAACAATAACAAAGCCATATAGACATGCATCATTTGCAACTGCTGAATAATGATTAGGACCAAAGAGATCCATGTGAAGCAATTCAAATGGTCGATTGGTAGTCATGATAGTCTTCGTTGGATGTTTGGCCTTGGTCATCTTTCCAGCTTCGTAGGCTCCGCACAAGTGATCCTTGAGGAATTTGACATTCTCAATGCCAATGACCTGCTTCTTCTTCGCGAGCATGTGCAAATTCCTCATGCCGGCATGACCAAGCCGTCGATGACATAGCCAGCCTTCTGAAGCTTTTGCAAGTAGACATACGGCTGGTTGAGGTCCTGTGGAGAAATCGACAATATACAAATCTCCTCTCCTAAAGCCTTCGAAGACTTTGGAATTGTCAGCTTCCATGATCACAACACAATGATAATTGCCAAAGACAACAACCATATCAAGATCACAAAGCATTAAGACAGACATGAGGTTGTATCCTAAGGATTCGACAAGCATGACTTTGTCCATGTGTCGATCCTTTGAGATCGCAACCTTACCTAGACCCAATACCTGACTTTTGCCTTTGTAAGCGAAGATGATATGCTTCAGATGCGATGGAGATAAGGGAACATCAATCAATAGATTCTTGTCACAAGTCATGTGATTTGTACATCCACTATGGAGGACCCGCTCATTGGCTTTGGGTTGATCATCCTGCAGATGAATTAGTGCAGCTTACGAACTCATATACTTCATCAGTGAAGAATATGATATCAAATCATCAGATCAATTTCATCAAGCAATAAAACAGATAAAGCAGTATTAGGACGTGAGAAATGAGGATTCATTTCTTCGTGATTAGCCTGCGTCCTTTCAGGCATTTTCAGGTCTCCAGCAAATTCTTCAGACGTTTAAGCACGTCTGGAGACCTAACCTTGCATAAGAGATTAGTTCTTTTTCTTAACCACCCACATTTGAAGGGGTGGCAAAGAGTTCATCACTCTGCGAGCTCCATAAGAGAAAGGTGGCATAGAAGCCAGTCCACTTCGTTTCACATAAGAGGAGTTAGGGTAAGCATATGAATAAGCAGAGAAATTCTTCGAGGACTTATGAACATAATGGTTAGAAGAATAATGCTCATATTCATAGCCCTTAGATCTTCCCTGCGAAACAGAAGTATTAGCACGATGATGTTCATATGAGGACTTTGATCCTTTTGAGGAATTTGATCCACGTGTGGAATTAGGTCCGTATGAGGACTTGGATCCATATGAAGAATTTGGTCCATATGAAGAATTTGATCGGGGGTTCCTATTCTTTACAGGTGGTGTCATGAGGACATTCACCTAAAGACTTTCAAGGCACCTTTTGGGAACCTAGATTTTCTTCATAGGGGAACCGTTCCTGCAGTTAGTGCCAACATATCTAGCAAATACTTCACCATTCTGATTCTTGAACAGTTTATAGTTGGAGTCAAATGACTCATCAAGCAGAATGAGGAGATTCACATGTAAAGCGGATAAGGTGGATCGATCTCTTGGAGGTCCCTTTGCACAACCCATGAGGTTACGGGATCTGCTCGGGCTTCGGTATGTCCCATCAGCATTGAGTTTCCTCTCAAAGGCAATACCCTCTTTCCTAGGATTCCTGTTGAGGATCTGTTTTTTAAGCACATCACAAAGAGCCTAATGCCCTTCAAGGCTTTTGTACATGCATGTCATGTACAATTCCTTCAGCCCTGCATCATCAGTGATACTAGCATTGTCCTCAGATGCGGAATTAGTGATAGCAGAGACAGGTGAAGAATTTGTAACATTAGAAGCATTTGAACATTCAGGTGAAGAATTCGCAGATTCACGTTCAATGCACTTCAAACATGGAGGAACAAATTCTTCCTGAGCAGCGCTGATTTGTTGAGCAAGTAATGACTTGCGCTCCTTCTGAAGATCTTCATAACTCACCCTTATCTTTTCAAGATCTTGCTTTCTTTGAATAAATTCATAATAAAGCTTCTCATGATCAGATAAGAGAGTGTTATGATGACTTTGAAGGTGGTCAAACTTAGACTTAAGTCTCTGAGATTTTCAGTCAGGGTTTTAGTGCGATCCATTTCTTCACCCAACATATCATCACTTCTATCTAGCATGTTTTGAACCTTTTCAAAAGCCTTTTGTTGTTTCACAGCAATCTTAGCAAGTTTAGAGTAGCTAGGCTTGAGGTTTTCATCAGATTCATCCTCACTTGATTCAGAGGAGGGGTATTTGAGTACCTTGGCACCTTTTGCCATGAAGCAATAGGTGGGAGCGTAGTCATCATCGCCTTCATTAACCTTGTTGGTGAAGCCATTTTCTTCAGTGTTAAAGATGGACTTGTTGACGAACGCAGTAGCGAGAGCTAGACTCACCACACCAGATTCTGACTCCTCAGATGCCTCCTCTTCCTCATGTTCCTCAGATTCAGCCTCAGAGTCCATTTCCTTGCCAATGAATGCCCGAGCCTTCTTGGAGCTGATCTTCTTATGAGTTGAAGACTTTGAGGATTTTGATGATGAAAACTTTGAAGATTTCTTCTTCTTCTTAGCATCATCAGAACTGTAATCCTTGTATTTCTTCTTCTTTGATTCCTTTTCCCACTAAGGACAATCTTGAATGTAGTGACCAAGTTTCTTGCATTTGTGGCATAGCCTCTTCTTGTAGTTATTGGAAGAGGAATCATTGCTCCTTGAGGATTTTCCAAAGCAACCACATCTTAAGAACTTCTGGAATTTCTTCACGAGCAGTGCTAGCTCCTGGCTCAGTTCTTCAGGATCACCAAGGCTACTACCCGAATCTTCACCTTCAGATTCAGAGACTGCCTTGGCCTTTAGGGCACGTGATCTGCCATAGCTCAAACCATAGAGATCTCTCTTTTCAGCAAGCTGGAACTCATGAGTGTTTAGCCTCTCGAGGATATCAGCGGGATCAAGTGACTTGTAGTCTCCACGTTCTTGTATCATTAGTGCCAGAGTATCAAATGAGGAATCAAGCGATCTCAGCAATTTCTTCACCACCTCATGGTCGGTGATGTCAGTGGCACCAAGTGCTTGAAGCTCATTTCAGATGTCAGTGAGGCGATCGAAGGTTTGCTGAACATTTTCATTGTCGAGTCTTTTGAAGCGGTTAAGAGATTGCGAAGAACGTCATCTCGAGAGTCACGTTGCGTTGAGACTCCTTCGTTGACCTTGGACAGCCTATCCCAAATAAGCTTAGCAGTTTCCAAAGCACTCACTCTTCCATACTGTCCTTTGCTCAGATGGCCACATATGATGTTCTTCGCTTGGGAATCGAGTTGCTTGAATCTCTTCACATCAGCAGCGTTCACAGAAGGTGTGACTGAGGGAGCACCATTTTCCACAACATACCAGAGATTGGTATCAATTGCCTCAAGATGCATTCGCATATTATTCTTCAAGTAGGGGTAGTCCATCCCATCGAAGGTAGGACACCCTGTAAGTGCATCTAGTGCCACCCCTAGTTGGTTTTGGAGTGTTGACGACAAACCTGGTTGAGGGACTAATGTGTTTGTGAGAATTGCAGGATAACACAGGTAGTAGTCCCTCATTGATTCGGTTTACCTACCGGAGATGACCCCTAAAAATGTATAAAGACATTGAAGACAATGGTGGTATGTGAAGATATTCACATTAAAGACCATGACATGCGAAGACATCGTGAGACAATGGAGTGCGAAGACTTAGTTGTTTCGTTGTTTCCTTTTCTTCTTTGTTGAGTCATAGGAACCACCGTACTGTTAAGTGGCGTCCCAGTGAACAAAGTCAGAGTGACTGAAGTGAT
This sequence comes from Aegilops longissima, assembly GCA_021605205.1. NCBI lineage: Eukaryota > Viridiplantae > Streptophyta > Magnoliopsida > Poales > Poaceae > Aegilops > Aegilops longissima. Next base: position 275,368,844 of record CM038679.1, read on the forward strand.
GCTCAACCAAATCCTATGTCTTCAAGCAAGGACAATGGGAGCAAATCTTATCCAGAGTTGGATGAGTTAGCTTTACTTGTAGCCCAAGTCAAGTTGTCGCGTGTGTTTGAAATCTGACCGTTGGAACACGTGTCAGTTCCTTAGTGACCCAGGGTCATTTCGGACAAATCAGGTCGGGTTGCCTAGTGGCTATAAATAGCCCACCCCCTACACCATAAATTGGTGGCTTCTCAGAGTTAGTGCACGGCTTTTGTCGTTTGAGAGCAACCCACCTCCGAAGCTTTTAAGAGAGAGAAATCCTTGCGAGGACAAAGCCCAAACACCCAGAGCCAAAGAGTGTTAGGCATCACTGATGTCTTTCTGTCCGCGTGACCTGAAGACTTGTTACACTTGAGGACTGTGAATCCTCCAGCCGGATAGGCATCGCGTTCTGAGCATCCAAGAGTCATTGTGGATCGCCGGTGAACGAAGTGTGTGAAGGTTTGGAAGTCTACCTTGAAGACTTACCAGAGTGATTAGGCGAGGACTGGGTGTCCTTAGCTCAAGGGGAATAAGGTGAAGACACAGTATTCTGAGTTGAATCTCAGCCTCCCTAACCAGACGTACAGTTGTCACAGCAACTTGAACTGGTCCAACAAATCATTGTCTTCACCAAGTGTCTGGTTCTATCCTCTCCCTCTCTTTACTTACAGTTTGTCTTCGTGAAGTCATTGCCTGTTTGCACTACCTGTTTGACTTCACTGTGTGACTACTATTGTTGTTTGGCTTCATACTATCTTCCATCCTGATCTTTACTACCTAGCTGCTATTAGTCTTCGTGCTTTCACTTCATTGAATACTTGACTATGGCTTGCTTAGTGTAGTCTACCTTCCGCTGCATGTTTATAGGTTCATTTCTATCGTTTGTCTTCGAAACTCTCATGTTTTGAAGACGTTCATAAAAATCGCCTATTCACCCCCCCCCCCCTCTAGTCGATAACTAGCACTTTCAATTGGTATCAGAGCAAGGTACTCCCTTGTTTTGTGTGATTCGGTTTAACCACATGGAGTTTTAGCTATGTCGACTGCAGGGATAATCAAAGTCTCCGTTTCGTGCCTCGTCTTGATGGAACTGAATATCCCTCTTTGGAAGAATAAGATGCATGCATCTTGAAGCCATTGATGTCGACCTCTTGTATGTCGTCAAGAATGGTGTTCCCAAGGCTAGTGAAGGTGTCACCCCGTGATGTCAAGAAATTCATTCAAGCTGGATTCTCTTGCCAAGAACATCATCTGTGGTCATCGACCAAAGGGCAATATGGCGTGTGAGTGCTCTGGAAATGTCGAAGCTAGTGCTGGGGCTAGCTCTCCAAGGTCAACGCGAAGGCGTCTCAACCCGGAGAGATCAAAGGATCGGTGTTCTTCGCAACCTCTTAAACCGCTTCAAGAGAAAGCGACAATGAGAATGTCCAGCTCATGTTTGATCGCCTCATCGACATCACAAATGAGCTTCGTGCTCTCGGCGCCCTTGAGATCACCAAGCATGAAATCGTCAAGACACTCCTGAGATCACTTGACAGCTCGTTCGACAGCCTTTCCCTAATGATACAAGAATGCCCTGAATTCAAGACACTTGATCCGTCTGACATACTTGAGAGGCTCAACACACATGAGTTCCAGCTATCTGAGAAAAGAGATATCTATGGTCCAAACTATGGCTGAACTCGCGCTTTGAAGGCAAAAGTTGTTTCCTCATCTGAAGAAGAATCTGACTACAGTTCTGGTGATCCAGAAGACATTGGAAAGGAGCTTGATATGCTTGTGAAGAAGTTCCAGAAGTTCAATAAGAAGAAGGGCTTCAGGAAGTCTTCACGATCCAGCTCAAGAAATGATGAAGCTTCCACTCATGACTACAAGAAGAGAACATGTCACTAGTGCAAGAAACCTGGACACTACATCTCTGAATGTCCACAGTGGGACAATGAGAACAACAAGAAGAAGAAGAGCAAGGAATATGATTCTGATGACAAGAAGAAGAAGAAATCCTCAAAGTCTTCTTCCAAGTCTTCATCCAAGTCTTCATCACACAAGAAGAGCTCATCTAGCAAGGCTCGTGCTTTTGTTGGCAAGGATATGGATTCGGAGGAGATGCATACGAGGAGGCGGAGGTGGAGTCTGAGGAGGAGTCCGACCGTGGCGTTGCAAGCCTGGCTCTAGCTACAGCCTACGTTGCCAAGTCCATCTTCAACACCGATGACAATGGCACTGTCACCAACGCTGATGCTAATGACAAGGACGACCTCTGCTCCCACCTACTGCTTCATGGCACGTGGTGCCAAGGTAAAATCACACGATGCGTACTTTCAAACATCAAGTGAAGATGACTCTGATTGTGAATCCAAACCCAGCTATAAAACACTTGCTAAAATTGCAACTGAACAACAGAAAGCTATGGAACACACTCAAAAACTGTTAGACAAAGGCGATGACCTGTTGGACGCGGAAATGACCCGATCTCAGTCCTTAATTGAAGACATAAAAAATCTTCATGTTAAGTACCAGGAACTTGAAAGTCACACTACTAGAAAAAGGGCTATAGATGGGATGGACACTAATGGCGCTCTGTACATGTGGTGCGCCATTACTAAATACTAATGGCGCACCATGTGTTGGTGCGCCATTAGTGTGCAAATACTAATGGCGCACCACATCCCATAGTGCGCCATTAATTTTTTTATTTTCAAAACTACTAATGGCGCACCGTGGGAGTGGTGCGCCATTACTAGTTGAACTAGTAATGGCGCACCATCCTACGAGTGCGCCATTATAATTGGCCCAAACATTCCCGAATGCACACCCCCCATGGATCGCCTTTTCAGTTTTAAAAAAATAAAAGAAAATGATGAAAATGTCAAAAAATAAAAGAAAATAATATTCCCATGTGATATGTGGTCTAGTTGTTAGCAAAATTTACAAACATGAATTTTCGACTTTTTGCAAAATCTCTAGAAATTTGTAAAATGGGCATAACTTTCGCATACTAACTTTCGGATGAAAAAGTTTTTATATGAAAAATCATCTACTCGAAAAGTTACATCCAAATTTAATCGGGGAACCCGTTAAACATTCAAAATCCTCGAAAACCTAACAGAAAAAAAGATACGGGGCTTTTAAGATGCGGAGAGGCAAAAAATTCAAACTTACTAATGGCGCTTTTGCCCATGGGCAAAGCGCCATTACTATCTTCCGCCTTCAAAATTCAAAATAAATCAAAAATATAAAATAAGTTACTAATGGCGCACCTACCGTGGTGCTCATTAGTATCTTCCCCTTCAAAATTCAAAATAAATCAAAAAATAAAAAATAAAGTTACTAATGGCGCACTTTTGCCATGGTGCGCCATTACTATGTCATATATATGGCTGGCGTGTCCTCTCCTCCTTACCTCTTCATTCTTCTCCTCCACTCCACCTCTCCTCCACTCCACCTCTCCTCCTCCTCCCTCCATCTTCCTTCTCTCCTCCACCATACTACCCTCCTCCTCTCCGCGACCTCCTCCTCCTCCTCTCCGGCGACCTCCTCCTCCTCTCCGGCAACCTCCTCCTCCCTCCTCTCCTCTCCTCCCTCCCTTCCCCTCACGGTTTCTCCTCCCTTCTCTCCGGTGAGCTCCTCCTCCCTCATCTCCGGTGAGCTCCTCCTCCCTCCTCTCATGTGAGCTCCTCCTCCCTCCTCTCCGGTGAGCTCCTCCTCCCTACTCTCCTCCCATCCCCTCATGGTTTCTCCTTCCTCCTCTCCGATGCTCGGTGAACTCCTCTCCGCGACCTCGTCCTCCTCTCTCCGTGATGTGGCGAGCACCTCTGCAGTCACCTCCTCCTCCTCCTCTCCGTGAACTCCTCTCCGGCAAAAGAACACGGCAAAAGAACATACAAGATCCAAAAGCAGGAACAAAATTTGAAATAATATCGTGCAAAAAACGAGCAAAAATGGGCAAAAAATCATGATCCAGATCCAAATTCAAAATTCAAAAATAGCAATGGCGCACGGTGGGGGTTAGACGGTGCGCCACTACTATTTTCCCGCCTTCAAAATTCAAAAATACTAATGGCGCACCGTGGCCTATACTAATGGCGCACCAGTGGCCTATACGAATGGCGCACCGTGGCCTATACCAGATACTAATGGCGCACCATTGGTGCGCCATTAGTAAAAAATACTAGTGGCGTGATACTAATGGCGCACCAGTAGTGCGCCATTAGTAGGCAAAACTGGTGCGCCATTAGTTGGCCTTTTTCTAGTAGTGTCATCATGAAACGCTCTCAACCACTCATGAAAAGCTTTCTATGATTATCTTCAAAGGAAGCAAGAGCTTGAGAAATTGAGAGCGGCTCTGAAGATCTACAAAAAGAGAATGAGTCATAGCGCTCAGCAGTTAGTCCCGCTCGGGAAGGATTTGAACCACCATGTTTAAAATGCCTTGGCGTGATAACACTACTACATTCTTTGAATGTTCTCTGCTGCTCTTGTTGCAATATCTTCAAGCTGTTGATGTGGTAACTAACCCCTCTGCTGAGGATACCACTACTATTGCTGATGAAAATGCTAGGTTGAAGACATTGCTTGAAACAGGGATGTACAAAAGTCTCAAAGGGCATCAAACATTGTGCGATGTCCTCAAAAAGCAGATTCTGAACCGAAACCCTAGGAAAGAGGGTGTTGGATTCGAGAGGAAAATGAACGTTTATGGTTCTTCTTTGGAAGCTTGAGCGGTACCCCAAAACCACATGGGTTCTTTGCAAAGGAACCTTCAGTGGATCCATCCACCTTATCTGGCTTCACTTGTGCTAACCCTATTATCATTGATGAATCCTTTGATGCAAACTATAAACTGTTTAAGAATCAAAATGGTGAAGTGTTTGCCAGGTATATTGGTACTAACTGCAGGAATGGGCCACTTATGAAGAAGATCTGGGTCCCCAAAAGTTGTCTTGAGAATCTTCCTGTGAATGTCATCATGACACCACCTGGGAAGAAGACAAATCCCAGACCAAAAGCTTCACATGGTCCAAAGGCTTCATATAGATACAGGACTCAACTGAGTCACCCTAACGCCAATGTTTTGCAGGGAAATCGTACTCAAACTTATGAATATGAGCGTGTGTCTTCAAACCGCTATGTTCATAAAACTAAGAACTTTTCTGCTTATTCATATGAGTATTATTCTCCTACTGAAAGGCTATTTGCTAGGGCTCCAAAGCCGAAGTTCTCAGATGCTGCATTTAGACTCATTGATTCTAAGCGAGCCCTGAAGATGTGGGTGGTTAAGAAGAATTAACTTTCTTTTGCAGGGAAAGGTCTCCAGCTGGAAATCAAAGGCGTCTGATGCTAATGCTGAGGACCTAAAACATCTTGTAGGGTGCAAGATAAAATGCCCAAATGGTCTTACTGTGTATTTTGTTCCTGAATAAACTTGCGAATCATCCTATCAGATCTAACCTTGATCTGAGCTTTGATAATCCTCTTGTCGTCAAATGTTTATGCTTCACAATACTCTTGGTGAAGCCTATCCCTAACTGCATCTTGTAGGGTATGACACATCATGCTTGAGAATGGATTATGGACAGCGGATGCACTAATCATATGACTAGTGATCGAAGTCTTCTCATGGACTCAACCTTCGTCCATCGACAAGAGTCACATCACATTTCTTGACCTTTGGTAAAAGCAAGGTATTGGGTCTAGAGTCGACTTGCAATCTCAAAGGATCAGCACATGGATAAAGTGATGCTTGTTGAATCCTTGGTTTCAACAATATGCATCTCAATGCTTTGTGACTTGAACATGATTGTGATATTTGGAAAATATCATTGCCTTGTACTAATGGAATGTGACAAGTCTCTAGTCTTTGAAGGGTATCGGAAAGATGATCTGTACATGGTAGATTTCTCAGCAGGACCACAACTTGCCGTGTGTATTCTAGCAAAAGCTTCAGAGTGCTGGCTCTGGCATCGAAGGCTAGGGCATGCCGGCATGAGGAACTTGCACACTCTCGCAAAGAAGAAGCACATCATAGGCATCGAGGGCGTCAAGTTCAAGAAAGATCATCTGTGTGATGCCTGCGAAGCTGGAAAGATGACAAGGGCCAAGCATCCCTCGAAGACAATCGTGACAACTGTCGGTGTCAAAACCGGCGGATCTCGGGTAGGGGGTCCCGAACTGTGCGTCTAGGCGGATGGTAACAGGAGATAAGGGACACTATGTTTTTACCCAGGTTCGGGCCCTCTCGATGGAGGTAAAACCCTACTCCTGCTTGATTAATATTGATGATATGGGTAGTACAAGAGTAGATCTACCACGAGATCAAAGAGGCTAAACCCTAGAAGCTAGCCTATGGTATGATTGTTGTTCGTCCTATGGACTAAAACCCTCCGGTTTATATAGACACCGGATAGGGTTAGGGTTACACAGAGTCGGTTACAATGGTAGGAGATCTACATATCCGTATCGCCAAGCTTGCCTTCCACGCCAAGGAAAGTCCCATCCGGACACGGGACGAAGTCTTCAATCTTGTATCTTCATAGTCTAGGAGTCCGGCCAACGGTGAAGTTCGGCTATCCGGACACCCCCTAATCCAGGACTCCCTCAGTAGCCCCCGAACCAGGCTTCAATGGCGATGAGTTCGGCGCGTAGATTGTCTTCGGCATTGCGAGGTAGGTTCTTCTCCAAATTCCATATACTTGCCGAATAGTGTCAAACCCGATAAATCTTGTGCTCCTTGGCTTCTCGCCCAATAATGGCCATCTTCACGTGTTTGAATGAATCGAAAAGCCAGGGTATTTTACACTTATCCCCTAGCTGCGCAAATGAGCCGCCTATAAAAGGGCGAGGACCCAGATCTGAGTCACCATCCCCCCTCATGAGCTTTCATCGGGCGCCTCGACAAAAATCCATTCCATCATGGGACGGTCGTGGCTCCTCCTCTCGCGCTCCCAGCCCTCAGCACAGAAATTGGGAGAGATGCTCAGTCCGCATAGCGAGCTAGTGACACTCAAACCAAGGATTTCTTCCCGGCCTTCATGGTTCCGGTTCGAGCGGACTCGCCACCTATAAGGGCGGAAAGCAAGCGGAGAGTGTCCCGATCCCTCAAAGGAGGCGGGTATGCTTTGTCTCTTATCTAGTAAGAGGACTCGGTTTCAATTCATCCATTTCTCAGGGGCTCTTGGAGTTCTCGGACCTCGGTTGCACCACCTTATGCCTGCCTCCATTTTGCACATCGCGGGCTTCGTGGCCCTTTGCGAACTGTTCTTGGCGTCGAGGCTCATTTTGCTTGTTGTGGAAGAGATTATTCTGCCTTGTACCACGTTCTCATGAGGGGTCAATATATCAAGTGGGCGAACCGAGCTGTGGCGCACCGCGGGACGGATATCTATCCGGAACCCGAAGAAAGCGTCCGGCTGGCCTTGAGAATGGTTTATATAGAAGGCGTCCGCTGCGGATCCTGTTCGGATCGGTCTCCGGAGTTCAGCAATGCTCCTTTGAAGAAAGCGCTGAGTTGGCGCCATGAGCCCCGGAGGAAGGCGACAGGGCGTCCTTTACGATGAGCGAATAAGATTGTTAGCTCATTCGGATGACCATTATTGGTGTCATGGCCACATGTATTATGCGGGGGGTGCAGCCGCTCCAGTATAGGGGCCACCCCATGTGGGATTTTAACGGGGAGGACGATGCCACCCGTCATGGCCGCAAGGGGCCGGGATCGGTCACCGATCTGGTGAAGATCTTGTCCGCGTTGTACAAGGGAGAAGAGGAGGATTTTCTCCGCGTCAGTCCATTGAATGGATTTTCTTTGAACAATCCTCGAAGCTGGGTAAGCGGACATTTCTTTTTTGCACATCTAATCTGTATTCCCATGGTTAGGTATCTCATTTTGTGATTTTGACGCAGGAACTGCGCCAGGCCATAAAAGACATAAACAGCCCGCCTCCACAACCCGAGGATCCGGAACGGCTCCTCGATCCGGCCTCCCAAGAGGATCCGGACATATTGGTGGAGCTGATTGATGGGGTATTTCACCAACTGAGCATCGATAATTCCTTGGTTGCCATTACGATCGATTACTCCGTAATACTTCCAGCCTCACAGGTAACTGAGACCGAGGTCCCAATACTCTGATAATGACCCATCCGTGCTTATTTTTGATCACCGTATACCCATGGTGTTTCGCGGGGGTGCCTTGAGGCAGGAGGCCGAGCCAGCGTGACTAGCCAACAAGGGGCAGCACGGCCCTTGAGCTAAAAAAAGTGCGGTCCGGATCGAAACGCCGCCCGCAGCGGTATGGCGCGTCACCATATTCCAGATTGATTCTGGAAGGCGTACTAATCAGGTGCTCTTTTCGGGAAAAAAGCGCTCGCCGGACTAACGTCCGGAGAGGTTATAATCGAGCCTCCGCCAGCCAGGCTCCAAAGCCGGGTCGAAGCGGAGGCGAGCACGAGGCGTCGTCGGATGCTCCTCCACGAGAGGATGCCGACAGATTGTCCGCCACCAACTCCGAGGTGGAGAGCGCCATGAATCACAGTGCCGCGGACAGTTCTTCGTGGCGCATGTTTCTCCCAAAAGGCATTGAATGCCTTCAATTGGGGAGATCGCACCTCCGTGTCGCTCAAGATGGTCTAGCGAGCCACGGAGCGTATGTAAAGGACATCTGGTGAGAAAAACTGCGATTATATATGCGGTAGCCCCAAGACTTTAGTTAGAATAACTGATTTAAGGATCATGTGTTATGCAGGATCTTACAAAAAAGAATACCCGACTGTCCCAGGAGCTTGAAGAATGCAGGGCCCAACTTGAGGCCGCACTAGCCGCTTCTGGGGAGCCCACGAGACCCCTCCGGTAATATATGCTTCTAAAGATAAGTAGTTTGTGAAGTGCGGCGTGTGTGTAAATCGACAATAATATTGCAGATGGCGCGGACTAGATCCGGACAAGCAACAGCTCTTGCGCGGTTGAAGGCGGCGAGAATGTCTTAAAAGGGTGAGGCAAGAGAAAATAATCTCGGGATGCCAACACCCAGCTGGGTGAGGAACTAAAGGATGTTTGTGCCCAGCTGTCGGACTGCGTGAAGGAGAATCGGCGACTTCGTCGTGGCATTTATAGTAAGTGCTTGAGCGAACTTTGAAAAAGAGTTGGCGAGGAAGTCAACTAACGAGTTATATGCTGTAGGTATGCTCACGGGTCGCCCTGCGGAGAAATGCCGGTTCTACGGGTGACCTTCTTCGAGCTATTGCAATCGCTGCGAGCGAGTTGGAAGGTGATGAAAGGCGTTGCCGAGGCCTTGTGGCCATCTATCTCCCTGCCCGAAGGCCTTGGAAGCTTGAGAGAAGCTTGAGGAGCACGGCGACGCTTCCGACTAAGGAAGATATCGGCTGTCGTCAAAGGCGCCGAGGAGGCTGGGCCATGGTGAAGACGCGGTACACGAATGCGGACCCAAACCACATGGCCAAGGTCGGACCTGTGGGGCCCGACGGGAAGGAGATCCCTGTGAGCTTAGTGTACGGCCAAGTAGAGTTGGCTGCAAAGTATTCCCAACAGGACTGTAAACTAGACAACCTATTAGATGGCATTGAAGAGGAATATAATCAGTCAATTTGACTATGTAATGTAAAATGACATGTAAAATGCCTTCTAGCCGGATTGTAGATCGTTTGTCGTAGCGGACCTTTTCGCTTCAACCTCGGGCCCAATAGTCCGGAGTTTGTCCGAATACCCTCGTGGTTATGAAACAACCGGGGCATGCATGGAGACCAGGCGTAGGGGTCATGAGTGCTTTATCAGACAAGTGCCCAACTAGTTATGTTATATTACATGGTTAGTAAGAAACATCTTCCAGGGAGAATAGTTCCGTTAGGGGTTCCTTTCCCTGGGAGGCATGCCCTAAATTGCATGTCCGGACTGCGAAAAAAAAAGTAAAAGCATCTGGGGCAGATAAATGAAAAATAAAAATCGTCTTTTAGTTCACCGACCGAATATTCCCTTAAGAACGCTAGCTTTCGACCGCCCGATCCGAGGTACACGTCCGGCTGACCCGCGGTAACAATCGCAGAGGTGCTCCTTTACCACCTAGCCAAAAATCGGGAGCGTGAGGGTAAGCACAGAGCCGAGCAACCCAGCTTGGCCAAAACTTAAGTCATATCGATGCATATAATGGTGAATAAAAGGTACATGCGGAAGTGTGACACATGTGTTGGGAATAAAGCCCGTATAAATAAACACATTAAAGAAGCCCGGGTATAATGAGCGCGGATAGCGCGTCAAGTGTCTGCGAACAATGCATAAGCGAGCCTTTAACGGCTTCGGAAAAAGGAGGAGAAGGAGAGAAATAAAAGACAGCTTAAAGTATAAAATATAGGCGGAGGAAGAGCGAACTCAAAATCCGGCGCTAGGCGTAGAATCTTGGAGGCGGGCTGTGTTCCATGGGTTCGGCTCGAGTCGGTTATCCGATCGTTTGCAGAGGCAGTGCGCTCCCTTGGTCGGGACTTAGTCGACGATGAAGGACCCTCCCATTTGGGCTTGAGTTTGTCCTTTTTCTGTTCCGGCAGGCGTAGAACTAGTTCGCCAACATTGTAAGATTTGGCCCGTACTTCCCTGCTTTGATATCTTCGAGCCTGCTGTTGATAGAATGCGGAACGAGCTTTTGCCACGTCACGCTCCTCCTCCAAGGCGTCCAAGCTGTTCTGCCGATCGAGCTCGGCTTCTCTTTCTTCGTACATGCGCACGCGAGGTGAGTCATGAATTATGTCGCAGGGCAAAACTGCCTCTGCGCCGTATACCATAAAAAATGGTGTGAATCCGGTAGTGCAATTCGGCGTGGTCCGCAGCCCTCATAGTACGGAGTCGAGCTCCTCTACCCAGTGCGTGTTAGATTCCTTGAGGGACCGCACTAGTCTGGGTTTAATGCCGCTCATGATTAGACCGTTTGCTCGCTCGACTTGACCGTTAGTTTGGGGTGATAGGCTGAAGCGTGGTCGAGCTTGATGCCCATGTTTTGCACGAGTTTGACCTCATCGGCCGTGAAGTTCTTGCTGTTATCGGTGATGATGCTATGCGGGACGCCCGTAACGGTGTACTACCCCCGATATGAAGTCTATCACCGGTCCGGATTCGCCGTCTTCTGAGCTTGGCCTCTATCCATTTGGTGAATTTATCCACCATCACCAATAGGTATTTTGCTTGTGGGTTCCTCCTTTAAGGGGTCCAACCATGTCAAGCCCCAGACCACGAAGGGCGGTGATGGGTATAGTTTTGAGGGTGGTGGGTGGCATGTGGCTTTGATTAGCAAAGAGGCGGCAACCGGCGCATCGTTGGACTAAGTCTGAGCATCTGCCGGGCCGTCGGCCAATAAAATCTGTCTGGAAGGCCTTGCCTACAAGGGCACAGGCTACGGCATGGTGCCCACCGAGTCCGGCATGAATTTCAGCCAGGAGATTCCGCCCTTCCTCTTGGAGATACACCTTTGAAGGACTCGGTTGTGCTTTTCTTATGAAGCTCTCCTCATGGACCTTATAGGCTTTAGACCGCCGCACTATGCAGCGGGCCTCGTTTTAGTCCTCGGGAAGTTCCTGCCTAGTTAGGTAGGCTAGGAATGGTTACATCCATGGGGCAATGACCGCCATTATTTCGTGGGATAGCGGTGTTATTTCGTTGGCGGGACCACCAACTATGTCTGAATGTTGGTGTGGGGCGGTGTAGTTGGGTCCGGGTTGTTATTTCGGACTCTCCTCCCATAGTACGGATGGCTTGAAAAGCCTCTCTAGGAAGATGTTGGGGGACGGCATCGCGCTTTCTTGCCGATGCGTGCCAACATCTCTGCCTGGTTGTTATCCGGGCTATATGGTGAAATTTGAGCCCCTCAAACCGAGCTGACATTTTAGGGCGGCATTGCGATAAGCTGCCATTTTCGGATCCTTGGCATCAAAGTCCCCATTTATTTGGGATATCGCGAGGTTGAATCCCGTGCACCTCTAGGCGTTGAATGCCCATGGAGCGCCATCCGGAGACCGTGTCGAAGGGCCTCGATTCGGCTGTGTTGTTGGAGTCCGTGTACATTATTTGAAATGCGTATTGGACTGTATCTCCGGTTGGGGACGTCGAGCGACGCTTGACCCAGGGCGCCAACATTTTGGAGCCGTCGAAGTGCATGATCCGAGTTGGAATATCGCCGTACTCTTTAGGGAGTTCGACTTCATCCATTCGGCGATGAAGTCAGCCAAAACTTGCGACTTAATAGCTCGCCGTGGCTTGTAGGTTATGTCGAGCGGAGGAGATCAATGGCCCATTTAGCAATCCAGCCCATTGCGTTGCGGTTATTTATAATGTCATTAAGAGGTACCGGAGGCTCTGTTATCGAACACTCTTGGAAGTAGTGTCGCAGCTTCCGGGATGCCATGAACATCGCGTATGCTATCTATTGATAATGCGGGTACCGTGACTTGCATGGAGTTAGGACAGTGGACACGTAGTAAACTGGTTTTTGGAGAGGGAACTTGTGTCCGTACGTTTCTCGTTCGACAACGAGCACCGCGCTTACAACTTGATGGGTTGCTGTGATGTATAATAACATTGGTTCACCCATGTTGGGCGCGGCCCGGACCGGATTTGTTGCCAATATGGCTTTGATTTCTTTGAGTCCGGCTGTGGCAGCATCCGTCCACTCGAAGTGTTCGGTGCGCCGGAGGAGGCGATAAAGGGGTAATGCCTTTTCTCCTAAGCGGGAGATAAAGCGGCTTAGAGCCGCCACACATCCAGTCAATTTTTGTATTTGTTTGAGGTCTTTGGGGATATCCAATTGTGACAGAGCTCGGATCTTGGCTGGGTTTTCTTCAATTCCTCTACCGGATACAATGAAGCCCAAGAGCTTCGGGTGATACGCTTGAAAACACATTTTCGGGTTGAGCTTGATGTCATATGTTGGAGATTATCGAATGTGAGCCTCAAGTCATCGACTAGGGTTTCGACATGCTTGGATTTGACGACCACATCGTCTACGTATGCCTACACTGTTTTGCCGATCTGGTTTGCGGACATGTACGAATCATGCACTGATATGTTGCGCCAGCGTTTTTGAGCCCAAAGGGCATTGTGTTGAAGCAGAATGGGCCGTATGGAGTGATGAATGCCGTTACGGCTTGGTCAGCTCTGCCATCTTAATTTGGTGGTAGCCGGAGTATGCGTCGAGAAACACAATGAATCGTGTCCTCTGGTAGCGTCGATAATTTGATCGATGCGGGGGGGGAAGGATCCTTTGGGCAAGCCTTGTTAAGGTCCTTAAAATCAAAGCGTAGGCGCCGATTTGTCCTTCTTTGGTACCATTACCAGGTTTGCTAGCCAGTCCGGATGTTTAATATCTCGATGAATCCGGCCTCCAATAGTTTAGCTAGCTCCTCTCCCATGGCCTGTCTCTTGGGTTCGGAGAAACGCCAAGAGCTTGTTTGGTGGCTTGAATCCTTTTAGGATATTTAGGCTGTGCTCGGCCACCGGCGTGGGATTCTGGCATGTCCGAAGGGTGCGAGCAAAATGTCCCAATTTTCGTAGGAATTCTCGTAGTCTGGCGTCCACATCAGGGTTTAATTGTGCCCGATGGAGGCCGTTTTGTAGGTTCCGTTGGATGGACTTGGAATTTGACTATTTAAATGCGCGGTTTAAAGAGGTGGACTTGGATCTCTTATCGAGTATCACATCGTCCTGTTCACGGTGGGCGCAGCGTAGTGAGTTCCTCTACCACTAGGGCTTGGATAGTGCCTCAAGGGCAAGTGCGGCTGTTTTATTTTGGTAGCGGGCTATGTCCGGTCACTAGCGAGTGATAATTCCGTTGGGTCCGGGCATTTTGAGCTTCATATACCCGTAATGGGGTATAGCTTGAAAAATTGTGAATGCCTCTCGCCTAATAGGCGTGGTATCCGCTGCTGAGCAGGGCCACTTGGAATGTGACCTCCTCGGACCTATAATTTTCCGGTGTGCGGAACACCACATCTAGTGTGATCTTTTCTGACAAACATGCTTCCGGTCGGGGTTATTCCTCTAAAGGTTGTGCTGCTTTGCTCAATGCGGCTCCAGTCTATTTCCATTTTTCGAAGGGTTTCCTCGTAGATGAGGTTTAATCCGCTGCCGCCGTCCATGAGTACCTTGGTAAGGCAAAAGTTGTCCACAATTGGACTTAGGACCAATGCGGCTGGTGCTCGGGCTGTTCGGAATTTAGGTTCGTCACTGGCGTTAAAGGTAATATCTCCATGTCACTCCATGGATTTATTGTTGCTATCTGGTAGACTTCGGCAAGGCTGCGGAGTGTTCGTTTCCGCATATTATTTGATGCGAAAGTCTCGAAGACTGTTAATACCGTCTTGGTATTCTTTGGGCTGGTGCTCTGGAGCTAAAAGCTCTTCGCCACTTTTGGCCACCTGCTGTAGTATCCAACATGCTCTAAGGCTATGAGTTGGAGTGGCGCCCTCTGTGTTATGAATTTTGCAGGGTCCATTAAGCCATCCCTCCAGTACGGTTCCATGCCCTTTGGGGGGTTTTTGCTTTTTGGTATGTAACCCAGGTGCCTGGTGATGTTGCACCCTTTTATTTCGGACTAGGGTCGTATTCGGGGCCGGATTATCCCAAAATTTGATTTCGGTTTTCCATGCGCTCTCCATCGCGCAGTACTTTCATACTATGGACGCCAAGTCAGCGAAGCGTGTAATTTCACGATGACTTATGGCGTTTAGGATTCCCTTGTCCGTGCAATTATTGCGAGAAGAATGAAGTTGCGTCCTCCTCGCGGCAATCCTTTATCCTGTCCATAACCGGGAGGAATCGGCCCGATAATGATGTCTTGTTTCACGGGCTCTTGCGGATTTGGGATAGATCGCTTATGTTTGGGTGGGCGGGTGGAATTAAATTCGAACCCGTCCGATCTAATATTCGGGGCCAAGAAGTTTCGAACTTGGAAGCTTGGGTTCTTGGAGGTTGTCCAATGAATCTAGCCCGCTGCGACTTTAAGTTCAGGGCTTGAGTGGTGTCCTCCCCTCCGGGAATCCGGCATGGAGGGGTCAGAATCGGACATAGCTGGTCCTTAAGGTAGGAGAAGAGTCGCCGTATTGTTCCTCTACCACAGCAGCGTGGTGGGTAACACAGGGAGAGTTGATCTCTCGGATCGGTTTTAGGCCCAATCGATCGTGAGTCTGAAGCGACTCCCGGGCGGCGATGCGATCCAAGAGCTCGTTCGGAAGAGAGCTCCATCGGATCTAACTACTCGGCGAGTTCGAGTTAACGTGAAGATTGCTTCGATGACCCGAGAAGTCATCGTCGGCGGTAGCAAGGCGAGCAGCGGTCATAAGGAAACCGCCTAGCCGGAGAGTTTGGCGGTGGCCAAAGCTCCTTTAGCAACGGTGCCGTCTTTAAAGATGGGATGAGGCATCCTTCCCGACAGCGACGCGCGCAGAGGAACTCTCAATGAAAGCACCAATGTCGGTGTCAAAACCGGCGGATCTCGGTAGGGGGTCCCGAACGTGCGTCTAGTCGGATGGTAACAGGAGACAAGGGACACGATGTTTTTACCCAGGTTCGGGCCCTCTCGATGGAGGTAAAACCCTACTCCTGCTTGATTAATATTGATGATATGGGTAGTACAAGAGTAGATCTACCACGAGATCAAAGAGGCTAAACCCTAGAAGCTAGCCTATGGTATGATTGTTGTTCGTCCTACGGACTAAAACCCTCCGGTTTATATAGACACCGGATAGGGTTAGGGTTACACAGAGTCGGTTACAATGGTAGGAGATCTACATATCCGTATCGCCAAGCTTGCCTTCCACGCCAAGGAAAGTCCCATCTGGACACGGGACAAAGTCTTCAATCTTGTATCTTCATAGTCTAGGAGTCCGGCCAACGGTGATAGTTCGGCTATCCGGACACCCCCTAATCCAGGACTCCCTCAACGACATCTCAACCCTTCGAGCTGCTACACATGGACTTATTTGGCCCTACTCACTACTCTACTCTCACTACTACTGCTTGTCTCTATGGCTTCATCATTGTTGATGATTATTCAAGATATACGTGGGTGCATATAATTCTCTACAAGACTGAAGTGTAGGATGTCTTCAGACGCTTCGCCAACCGTGCCATGAACAACTATGGCGTCAAGATCAAGCATATCAGAAGTGACAACGGCACATAGTTCAAGAACACCGGCCTCGACCTTTACTTGGATACATTGGGGATCACTCATGAGTTCTCAGCTCCGTACACACCTCAGCAAAATGGCATCGTGGAGCGCAAGAACAGAACACTCGTTGAGATGGCTCGGACGATGCTCGATGAATACAAGACTCCAAGAAAGTTCTGGCCTAAAGCTATTGATACTTCATGCCATGTCATCAACCGTGTTTATCTTCACAAGCTTCTGAAGAAGACATCCTATGAACTCCTAACTGGTAAGAAGCCAAATGTCAGTTACTTCAGAGTATTTGGTGCTAGGTGCTGGATCAAGGATCCACATCACACTTCAAAATTTGCACCAAAAGCACATGAAGGTTTTATGCTTGGTTACGGAAAGGATTCGCACTCCTACAGAGTCTTCAACCTCTTTCACTATAAAGTGGTTGAAACTGTAGATGTGCGGTTCGATGAAACTAACATCTCGCAAAGAGAGCACCTGCCAAATGTGCTAGATGAAGTTCCACCTAGTGAATCCATCAAGCTCATGGGAACTGGAGAAATCATACCGTCTGAAGCACAGCCTGAAGAGGAACTTATCATTTTTGCACCTAATCAATCTGAAGACAATGCTCAGCCTGAAGACAATCCTCCTAACGATGACAATGATCAGCAAGAGCAAAATCATCGTCCAGTTCATCCTCGTGTTGCAAGTGAAGTACAGATTGAGAAGATAATTGATAGCATCAATGCGCCTGGTCCACTCACTCGTTCAAGAGCAACACAGCTAGCAAATTTTTGTGGGCACTTTGCATTTGTCTCAATTTCTGAACCCAAGAAAGTTGCTGAAGCCTTCATGGAACCTGAATGGATTCAAGCAATGCAAGAAGAGCTTCAACAGTTCAAGTTAAACAATGTCTGGGAACTTATCAAGCGTCCTGATCCTCGCAAGCACAACATAATAGGCACAAAATGGATATATCGCAACAAGAAAGATGAGCATGGTCAAGTTGTCAGAAATAAGGCTCGTCTCGTTGCTCAAGGATACACTCAAGTTGAAGGGATTGACTTCGATGAAACATTTTCTCCTGTGGCTAGGCTGGAAGCCATTCGCATACTGCTAGCCTATGCAAATCATCACAACATCCTTCTGTATCAAATGGATGTGAAGAGTGCTTTTCTCAACGGCAAGATTGAAGAAGAAGTGTATGTTGCACAACCACCTGGCTTTGAAGATCCAAAACATCCTGATATGGTATACCAGCTCAACAAGGCATTGTATGGCCTCAAACAAACCCCTCACGCTTGGTATGACACACTCAAAGACTTCCTAAAGAGCAAAGGCTTCAAACCTGGTTCCCTGGATCCCACTCTCTTCACGAAGACATATGATGGTGAACTGTTTGTGTGCCAAATATACGTGGATGACATTATCTTCGGCTGCACCAACCAAAAATACAGTGATGAGTTTGGACAGATGATGCAAGAGAAATACCATATGTCCATGATGGGTGAGCTGAAGTTCTTCCTTGGTCTTCAAATTCGTCAGCAAAGCAATGGCATCTTCATATCTCAAGAGGAATACCTCAAAGACTACCTGAAGAAGTTTGGAATGCAAGACTGCAAAGGTTACACGACGCCAATGCCAACCAAGAGTCCCGACGCTAGTGGTAAAGAGTTCGATCAAAAGGTATACCGCTCCATGATTGGTTCTTTACTTTATTTATGTGCATCTAGGACAGATATCATGCTTAGTGTTTGCTTGTGTGCTCGATTCCAAGCGGCACCAAAGGAATCGCATCACTTAGCTGTGAAGCGAATTCTTTGATATTTGGCTTACACCCCAACATTAGGATTACGGTATCCAAAGGGCTCAGGGTTTGATCTAGTTGGATTCTCGGATGCTGATTATGCTGGTGATAAGGTGGATCGCAAGTCTACATCAGGCACATGTCACTTTCTGGGACGATCACTTGTTTGTTGGTCTTCAAAGAAGCAGAACTGTGTATCACTCTCCACTGCTGAATCTGAATACATTGCTGCTGGATCTTGCTGCGCTCAGCTTCTATGGATGAAGCAAACACTCAAGGACTATGGCATCCATCTGAAACAAGTACCGCTCTACTGCGACAACGAAAGTGCCATCAATATTGCCACCAACCCAGTTCAACACTCGAAGACAAAGCACATTGAAATTCGTCATCACTTTCTCAGAGATCATGTCATGAAGGAAGATATTGATATCATACACGTCAACATTGAAGAGCAATTGGCATATATCTTCACAAAGCCTTTGGATGAGAAAAGGTTTTGCAAGTTGCGGTGTGAGCTAACTATCTTGGAATCCTCGAATGTCCTGTGATCAGGCACACATCCTTACACTTATGCATGTTGATGACTTAGATGTGCAACACACGAAGTAATGTATATCTTCAATCAATGAAGACATACACTCTGAGTGTGAATACATTAATGCAGAATTTGACTTCGGAGTGCCACGATAATTGTGCGACGTGTCTGGGTCTAATACTTCCTATACGATGGGTAACGCCACCACCAAACTTTTGTTTGGAATGTTTTCTCTTGGTGTTACATTTGCTAAGTCTTCACATTTGATTTATCTTCAACATTGATTTGTCTTCATGTTTATCTTCACAATGTTGATTTGGTCTTATTCTGATATATACTTATATTAGTGTTCTGTCCTCTACAGCATTAATTTGTAGCTATGTCTTCTCATTTGAATCTTTTGGACTAAGTGAATGTGATCGGACCCTAACCTCTCTATGCTTCTACCTCAAATCTATCTATCCAAATCATATGCATTCTATTGAAACTGTTGAATATCTTCTCTGCGTTCTTGTCAGCAGAAGATACAGAGACAAACATTAAATCTATTTTAAATGCTCAATCCTTATTGCCTGAAACCCGGAGAAGCCGGAATGACCACCCGACAGTCCAGGCGTGCGTGGGAACATGGAACAACTTCCAATGTGTTGCATGTTCGCCATGTGTCCCTCAGATGTGAACCGCCAGGGGCACCTGCGTAATTGTGCTGTGTCGTCCCTCTCCTTATAAATACACATCACATCGCGGTCAAAATATTTCTTCCACCTCTCCACCTCAGACAAACCCTAGCGCCACCGCTAGCTCTCGACGACGCCGGCGACAAAGCGCTTAGCTGCCGCGACCTCACCGACACCGTCTTCACGCCGGTCGCGGACATCGTCTTCTCCGCCGCCGCCGTAGGTGTCCTCCGTCGCCAAGTTAGGGCACGGAAGATCGAACTACTCGGCCTCATCTTCAACTCTGTCTAGCAGTTCATCGTGTGGTAAATTAAAAACTCTCTTTCTACTGTCTTTTTGATCCGATAGATTCATCCTTCCCACCAAAAGTGGTTTTTGCCTCCACAAATTTGGATCTATCATGTTCTGCATCTCATATTATGCCTAGTATATTCACATATGCTTCATACATAGTTAGATTCCTCACTTGTACCTATTCTTGGATTCGCACAAATCTGGAACCAACTCTCAACATATAAGTAAATGTCTTCGTGCTATGAGGTTAATGTCTTCTAAACTGATTTATCTTCAAAATCTTCTGAGAATGCATATGACCTCTTCCCCTTCCCTCACATCTCTAAATGATGTCACGGGTACATGTCCGTGGGAGAATCCCTTGGTTCTCATAGTCTACATTCATTTGTAGAATTCTTACCGCATCATATCAACTCTCCCGAAGCCAGTTCCTGTCTGACCAGCAGACGGAAGCCTTTGACAGTTTTGAAGCCGATCAGTCTGAACTTCATGGCAACAGATAAGTCAGCAAGGAAGGGAGGCAGACAGCGCCGTGGGGGGACATCAAGAGATTTGCCGCCTAACCTCTATGAGTTGTACAAGACAGATCCAGAAGAGGATTACAATCAGCGCAAAACATGAATCCAATGGATTCGAAGATATTGGGCAGCGCAATGGTTCAAGTACAGGTTCGTGACCCAGGAATATGCTGAAAAGAATGCCATCAAGCGACCCTGGGGAGACATATTGTACAAAAGTATTCCACCCAGGTCCAGATCTAAAGCTATTGATCAAGGTTTCTACCCTTGCATGGTCCGTGGACCACAGCCTACTGATGCCGACCCATCTTCTCTGCTGTGGTGTCGTGAAGACAATCTGTTCAAGCAAAACTTCCAGTTTGCCAAGAACTCGGCCAAAGAGAACAAGAAGTCGCGAGGCTTAGACTTCAACCGAGGTCCCTCTGCTCCTCGTCCCGATGGCACACGCGAAGCTGAACCCAATCTTGTTGGGCCCTTCTACAACCTAGAAGGTCTCATCACTCACATTATGGTTCAAGGGGCAGCCGTGGATCACTCTGCAGATGATGTTGATTCTGACGAAGCGCCTACACCACCGAAGCCTAAGAAGCTGAAGAAACCCAAGGCTTCAAAGCCTTCCACTGCACCAAGAGCTTCGCGAGCGAAGCCTCTGGCCACTGCTCCTCCTGCACCAAGTGTGCAGTCTGAAGATCTCTCATGCATCTCCAAGTCTGAGAAGAAGAAGAAGAAGAAGAAGAAGCCCATCCAATCTGCTGGTCAAGCACTGACCCCAGGTGCCGTTCTGAGAAATGAGAACGACGCCATTGATCTGTCGAGTGACGATCATCTAGCCAATGATGCTCTTGGGCTACTGATAAAGAGCAAGCAAGAGGCGGAAATCTTCAATGATTTGCCTCACTTTGACGTGGAATTGTTGAACAATTTCATTGATGAGTGGTTTGACACCCCCAATCTCAGCTTTGATGATCTGAAACTCCCCATTGGCCTCAGCGTCTCCTTCCATGGCGCCATTGCTCCTGAGCTGGCACTTGCTCAGAAAATCGTTGAACTGAAGCACAAAATTGATTATGAGAAGGCTCAGTTCAAGAAGCATATGGCCCAGCTCAGTGTGACAGACGTCCAAAACTTCAAGACAATGATGCATGAGCTCAAGGAGGCGTTTCACAAGAAACGTGATGAAGCCAAAGGTTCTCGAGAGCGAATGAAGCATCTGGCTGCCAAGTGTGTTCAAGCCTACAATGAAGCTGAGAAGCGCAAGGCACTTGGGTGTCCTGGCATCGACCCCAAGATGGCTGCCAAGCAGAAGAAGCCTACTGTGGACCAAGTTAAAGCATCCAGCGGGAAGAACTCTGCATTGTCTTCCCTTGAAGATAATGAGCGTGAAGCCTAAGGTCCCCACAGTGGCTTCGGAGCTCAAGAAAACAAGGGCAGCTGAAGCCAAAGCCAGAAAGCGCAAGACCAAGAACACCACTGACGAGGCTCCACCTGCCAAGAAGCGTAAAACCAAGAAGAAAGATCGGGCTGCTCCCACAGAGCCCCTTGTCGTCGAGCCAATTTCTGTTGCTCGTCCTGCATCTGCACAACAAGAGCGTCGTTTGATAGTTCATGAGCCTGCTTCTCAGAGGCTCACGAAGTGAAGACATTCATTGTCAACCCCACATGCAGTGAAGACATTGGTCCCCAAGACAATGTAGAAGATGATGAAGTCCTTCCTCAAATCAAGCACAATGTGGTATCATCGCCTGTTCTCACGAACAGCGAACTCATCAGCATTGGTCGTCCTTTGACGCCAATCGCTCAGGATGATTCATGGGCTGATCATCCTCAAGACTCCCCCCATCAAGAAGAAACACCATCAACTCCCCCAACTCAAGTCACCACTCCGGTGCTTGAAGATGATGACTCTGAGGCCCAACCTACTCCATCTCCACAAGCGTCGCCAGCATTCCATAGGCTTCGTAAAGGACCAAGGCCACAAGTCACTCTGTCAAGTGTTCCAGAAGGAGAAGAGCACCAATCAGTATCACGCCAAGTATTTCCTGAAGCCTCTCCTACTGTGAACAACTCCGAGTCTGAACCCAAAGCGGCTGAAGATATTCCGGCTGCATCAGCCGATGAACAAGAAGAACCAAGAGATCAAGAAGAACCAAGAGATGAAGAAGAACGTGTTGCTACACCCCCAAACAACCCTGAAGTTATTCTCGAGGAGAACGTGTCCGACCCTCCAGCTGCTCAAGTGGAGGTTGATAACATTGAGGCGACCACTAACACCCATACTGAAGCCAATGACGTTGTCATGGCTGATGCTCTTCTTGACTTTGAAGTTAATGTGGTGCCGAAGTGATTGCACTGAAGCCAATCTTTTGGCGACGCAAATCTGCAGCTGAAGTCAATACCATCGCCATCGCCATCGCTTGCCTGTATCGCCTCCACGGCCACACACCATCGAGCAAGCATATGATCATGGTCAGCTGGTCACTGTCAGATGGCCCATTCTGGTTCCTCCACTTGCTGCTGGTCCGCAATTTGACTATCATGTCGAGCACAGGCCTCAGGTCCAGAAGCCGAAGCCAAGGTTGCCCAGGTTTCCAGGTACTGAAACTTCACCAGGGTCGTTCAATGCAAATGGCTTCATTGCGCACAACACCTTCTTTGATAGTGCCAAGAACCCCTATTCCAAGCTAAGGATTTCTTCTGATCGGTTCTGGAGCTATCAGCAGCACATCTACTATTCATGTGTTCGCTATGGCCAAGGGCGCATCTTCCCACATATGCGTCTAGACTGTGAAGCCATTGCTGGACTGCCCTGCCTTGAAGAAGCCCTTGACTGCTTCCGTGATGCTGGACTTCTGAGCTTTGTGACTGATAAGGAGCATTGGAATGAAGAGCTTCTGCTACAATTTTATGCTACACTCCACATTCGCGGCTACAACAGGGATCCGAAGACATGGGTCCTTGAGTGGATGACAGGCAACATACATCATGAAGCTAAAGCTCTTGACATTATTGAGCTCACTGGTCTGCCCACTCCAGGTGAACTATATGAACCTGGTTGTCAGCTTCACAGCAATGCTTTGGAGAGCATCTTTCAGAAGCCAGAGCCCAACATGAGCCAAATGCTGAGCATGATGAAGCCTCTGCCACGCGACGCTGAATACCCAAGCGATTTCTTTGTTGAAGACCTGGAGTATCTGCCCCGAACAATCTATCGTATCATAAGGAGAACTCTATGGCCCATCAAGGGACATTCTTCTGCAGCAAAGCTTGAAGGAGAGATGAAGACATTGATCTTTTATATCTCCAATGGCATCAGCTTCAATGCTCAAGACTTCTTTATCAGGCAATTGGCTGCATCAGGCTCTGATCTCTTTGGTCTGAAGTTCTACGCTCCATGGGTTATGCGCCTTATCAAGCTTCATTCAGCTGTCAACTATCAGCCTTCTGCTCGCACCCATCTGATCTTTTTGCCAGAGGTTGATATGTCAGTTGAAGCCATGTACCCAGAGCCTGCCAAGGAGCCTATTTGTCTTCACAATGCTGATCACCAAACCTTCACACAACCCATTGAAGGAGTCCAGGCCGTCACTCGTGTTTATCCTTTGGCTGGCAATACACGCTTACCTCACCGTGCTCAAACTGAAGCCACTGAAAGCACTATTGCGCAACGGCCTCGGAAGCGATCTCGTGTTCTCAATGACCGAGAGCTTCTCGTTGCCCTGCATCAGAAACAGGATAAGCATCACTACTGGCTGAAGCGGCAGATGCAAAGCCTCTTGGTGGACGTCAATCGCATTCGCAATCTTGCCACCAAGAATGCTTTTGTCACTCATGAAACCTGGCGTAGGTCATGGAAGAGTTTGACATTGTTGAGTGCTAAAGCAGATCTTCAAGATGATGGCTTCACTAAAAGATTCAAGTTTGACTCCACTCCTCCAAGGAATGATGTCTTACGTCGGACTCCCTCTCTTGAAGATTCTGACTATTCCTCCTCAGCTGCAACGGTGAATGCCATAGTCATAGATGATCAAGATGATGCTACCTCACCACCTCCAACTTCAGCGCGTGTCGACACTGCACCAAGTTCTTCTACACCGCCAAACCTCAACGCCGACCCTGCAGCTTCCCTACTCCTTCTGGGAACGAGTAGAGGCTCTATGTCTTCAAACCTTTTTGGTCCTTACTGAGTTGATAGTCTTCAAGCGGGTCCATATGGGCGGTTGCTTTATATTTTGCCAAGTGTTTACAACTCTCGCTTTTGATACATTTGGTTTCTTTGAGTTGTAACACTTAAACTTGATGGTCGTCTGCTACTTGTTTGCTATTTTGTGATGCGATGATAAATTCTGCATGTGCGATGATAAATCTCGCACGAAGTCATATTACAGACGTCCATTTTTCATTATGCATGTTATTATCTTCATTATATCAAATCATGCATGATGAATTGTCTTCATAAGTTGAAGAGGATCTCCACAAGTACAACCTTCCATGTGCATTTGCATTCCAAAAGCAAATTACATATATGCACATCTTCAGGGGGAGCCTTTTGTTACTTATGAAGACAATACCTTAATCCTTTACAATTTCACATACTTTTATCCCCGTTGAAAACTTCAACCAGTTTGTCATCAATCACCAAAAAGAGGGAGATTGTAAGTGCATCTAGTGCCACTCCTAGTTGGTTTTGGAGTATTGACGACAAACCTGGTTGAGGGACTAATGTGTTTGTGAGAATTGCAGGATAACACAGGTAGTAGTCCCTCATTGATTCGGTTTACCTAGCGGAGTTGACCCCTAAAAATGTATGAAGACATTGAAGACAATGGTGGTATGTGAAGATATGCACATTGAAGACTATGACATGAGAAGACATCGTGTGAAGACTATGGAGCGCGAAGACTTAGTTGTTTAGTTGTTTCCTTTTCTTCTTTGTTGAGTCATAGGAACCACCGTACTATTAAGTGGGGTCCTAGTGAACAAAGTCAGAGTGACTGAAGTGATGCTCAACCAAATCCTATGTCTTCGAGCGAAGACAATGAGAGCAAATCTTATCCAGCGCTGGATGAGTCAGCTTTACTTGTAGCCCAAGTCAAGCTGCCGCGTGTGTTTGAAATCTGACCGTTGGAACACGCGTCAGTTCTGTAGTGACCCAGGTTCATTTCGGACAAATCAAGTCAGGTTGCCTAGTGGCTATAAATAGCCCACCCCCTACACCATAAATTGGTGGCTGCTCAGAGTTAGTGCACGGCTTTTGTCGTTTGAGAGCAACCCACCTCTGAAGCTTTTGAGAGAGAGAAATCCTTGCGAGGACAAAGCCCAAACACCCAGAGCCAAAGAGTGTTAGGCATCACTAAAGTCTTTCTGTCCGCGTGACCTGAAGACTTGTTACACTTGAGGACTGTGAATCCTCCAGCCGGTTAGGCGTCGCGTTCTGAGCATCAAAGAGTCAATGTGGATCGCCGGTGAACGAAGTCTGTGAAGGTTTGGAAGTCTACCTTGAAGAATTACCAGTGTGATTAGGTGAGGACTGGGTGTCCTTAGCTCAAGGGGAATAAGGTGAAGACACGGTCTTCTGAGTTGAATCTCAGCCTCCCTAACCAGACGTACAGTTGTCACAGCAACTGGAACTGGTCCAACAAATCATTGTCTTCACCAAGTGTCATGTTCTATCCTCTCCCTCTCTTTACTTACAGTTTGTCTTCGTGAAGTCATTGCCTGTTTGCACTACCTGTTTGACTTCACTGTGTAACTACTATTGTTGTTTGGCTTCATACTATCTTCCATCCTGATCTTTACTACCTAGCTGCTATTAGTCTTCGTGCTTTCCCTTCAGTGAATACTTGACTATGGCTTGCTTAGTGTAGTCTACCTTCCGTTGCATGTTTATAGGTTCATTTCTATCGTTTGTCTTCGAAACTCTCATGTTTTGAAGACGTTCATAAAAATCGCCTATTCACCCCCTCTAGTCGATAACTAGCACTTTCACACCCAGCAGTGACCTTGATCATACCTGCGGTCGACATAACTAAAACTCCAGGCGGTTAAACCAAAATCACATAGAACAAGGGAGTACCTTGCTCTGATACTATTTGAAAGTGCGTTATATCGACTAGAGGGGGGTGAATAGGCGATTTTTATGAATTCTTCACTAAGGAATTTCAAGGTGAGGAAATTCCTAAGCGAAGAACTACTTGCAGCGGAATGAGTACTCAGATGCATACATGGTAGGACATAAACATGATCATCATGATGAAATGAAAAAGACATAGAGTACAGGAAGCGTAAGCACAGGATAAAACAGGATGAAGACAAATAGACTGAAGAAATTGAACTAAGGAAATTGAGAAAGTCTTTAGTCAAAGTCTTCAAATAGATATGAAAAAGCACACAACACAGTTATGAGGAAATGAAAGAGTTGAGGAAATAGAACCAGTAGGCTTGGTGAAGACAATGATTTGATAGACCAGTTCCAACTGCTGTGAGAGTTGTACGTCTGGTTGAGCGGCTAGGTATTTAAACACGAGGACACAGGTCCTGCATACACAGTCCTCACCAGATTCTCCTTGAGCTAAGGTCACATAGACCTCGCCCAATTACTCGTGGTAAGTCTTGGTGACTTTCAAACCTTCACAAACTCGGTCACTCGGCGATCCACAATTTCCTCTTGGATGCTCTAGACCATGACGCCTAACCGTCTGGAAGATGCACAGTCTTCAAAGGTAACAAGCGTCGGATCTATAGCCTAGGGAGCAGCCCGACATGATAAGACATAAATGCCCTTCAATGATATGACCGTTAGGTGGGTAGATATTTTGGGACGGCTGGCGCATAGCACAACAACTGTCAGAATTTGAGTATCAAATTCCTCAGGGCTATCATGTTCCTCACTGTGTAGGCAATCCGCACTAGCGAATTCCTAACTCCTCAGTCAGAACAAATTCCTCAGAGACCAGAAGAACTTCGTCTCTGTCACTGAAGAAATTGATTGAGTTGTATGATATTTCCAATGGCTTCACTCGAAGGTGTTGGTAGGTGTAGGATTTGAGTTGAGCATCACTTGGAAATTTTTCCTTAGTATTTCCTCGACCCCCTTTAACAGTACGATGTTTCCTATGACTCAAGAAAGAGAAAATGAAACTACGAAAACAAAAGTATTTACGCTTCATGTTCCTTGAATGAATGCCAAGTCTTCAAGGTCACACCAATTTCTTCACTTTCAAAGTCTTCAGAAAATCTTTAGAAATCCAAAGTCTTCAATCGAAGAACTTCATTTTTAGGGGTCGACTTTCTCTGTAAATATCAAACTCCTCATAGACTTATAGACCTGTGTACACTCATAAACACATTAGTCCCTTAACCTATAATCTTCAATACACCAAAATCACTAAGGGTCACTAGATGCACTTATAGTCCACCTACATACCAAATTATCAAAGTAACGAACGCGAATCATATGAGCGTGATGAAAACTAGCTTGACGATAATACCCATGTGTCCTCGGGAGCGCTTGTCTCTATATAAGAGTTTGTCCAGGCTTGTCCTTTGCTACAAAAAGGATTGGGCCATCTTGCTGCAACTTATTTACTTTCATTACTTGTTACCCGTTACGAATTACCTTATCACAAAACTATCTGTTACCGATAATTTCAGTGCTTGCAGAGAATACCTTACTGAAAACCGCTTATCATTTCCTTCTGCTCCTCGTTGGGTTCGACACTCTTACTTATCGAAAGGACTATGATAGATCCCCTATACTTGTGTGTCATCAAGACTCTTTTAAGCGCCGTTGCTGTGGAGTGAAGCGCCTTTGGTAGGTGGAATTTGGTAAGGAAAAATTTATATAGTGTGCTAAAATTTACTGTCACTTGTTACTATGGAACATAATCCTCTGAGGGGCTTGTTCGGAGTATCTTCACCCCGACCAGTAGAGCAAAGAGTTGCTCCTCAACCTACTGAAAATGTTTACTTTAAAATTCCTTCGGGTATGATAGAGAAACTGCTAGCTAATCCTTTTACAGGAGATGGAAAATTACATCCTGATTTGCACCTAATCTATGTGGATGAAGTTTGTGGATTATTTAAGCTTGCAGGTATGCCCGAGGATGTTGTCAATAAGAACTTCTTCCCTTTATCTTTGAAGGGAGAGGCATTGACATGGTTTAGGCTATGTGATGATATGGGATCATGGAACTACAACCGATTGAAATTGGACTTTCATCAGAAGTTTTATCCTATGCATCTTGTTCATCATGATCGTAATTATATATATAATTTTTGGCCTCACGAAGGAGAAAGTATCGCTCAATCTTGGGGGAGGCTTAAGTCAATATTATATTCATGCCCCAATCATGATCTCTCAAGATAAATGATTATTCAAAAAAATTATGCACGGCTTTCTCTCAATAATCGCTCCATGCTCGATACTTCTTGTACTGGCTCTTTTATGATGAAGACTATTGAATTCAAATGGGATTTATTGGAAAGAATTAAATGCAACTCTGAAGATTGGGATCTCGATGAAGGTAAGGAGTCAGGTATAACACCTAAGTTTGATTGTGTTAAATATTTTATGGATACCAATGTTTTTCGTGAATTTAGCACTAAATATGGACTTCACTCTGAGATAGTAGCTTCTTTCTGTGAATCAGTTGCTACTCATGTTGATCTCCCTAAGGAGAAGTGGTTAAAATATAATCCTCCCATTGAAGTAAAAGTAGTTGCACCTATTAAAGTTGAAGAAAAGACTATCACTTATAATGATCATGTTGTTCCTACTGCTTATATTGAGAAACCACCTTTCCCTGTTAGAATAAAGGATCATGCTAAAGCTTCAACTGTGGTCAACAAAAGTAATATTAAGACACCCAAACCCCTGAGCAAATTAAAGTTGAACCTAGTGCTGCTATGGTTAAAGATCTCTTGGCTGATAATATTGAAGGGCATGTTATTTACTTCTGCAATGAAGCTGCTAGAATTGCTAGACTTGATGCTAAAAATAAACATAGAAATATTGTAGGCATGCCTATTATTTCTGTTAATATAGGAGATCATTGTTATAATGGCTTATGTGATATGGGTGCTAGTGCAAGTGCAATACCCCATTCCTTATACAAAGAAATTATGCATGAGATTGCACCTGCTAAGATAGAAGAAATTGATATTACAATTAAGCTTGCCAATAGAGATACTATTTCACTAGTCGGGATTGTTAGAGATGTTGAAGTCTTGTGTGGGGAAGTTAAATATCCTGCTGATTTTCTTTTTCTTGGTTCCCCACAAGATAACTTTTGTCCCATTATATTTGGTAGACCCTTCTTGAATACTGTTAATGCTAGGATAGACTGCGAAAAGGATATTTTTACTATTGGTATGGGGGATATGTCTCATGAGTTTAACTTTGCTAAATTCCGTAGACAACCCCGTGATGAGGAATTGCCTAGTAAAGATGAAATTATTGGTCTTGCTTCTATTGCCGCGCCTCCTAATGATCCTTTAGAACAGTATTTGCTAGACCATGAAAATGATATCTTTATGAATGAAAGAAGGGAAATAGATGAAGTATTCTTTAAATAGGGACCTATTTTGAAACACAACTTGCCTATTGAAATCCTAGGGGATCCTCCTCCACCCAAGGGTGATCCCGTGTTTGAGCTTAAACCATTACCTGATACTCTCAAATATGCTTATCTTGATGAAAAGAAGATATATCATGTTATTATTAGTGCTAACCTTTCAGAGCATGAAGAAAAGAAATTATTGAAAACTCTAAAGAAGCACCGTGCTGCTATTGGATATACTCTTGATGATCTTAAGGGCATTAGTCCCACTCTATGCCAACACAAATTAAAATTGGAGAAAGACGCTAAACCAGTTGTTGATCACCAACGACGGTTAAATCCTAAGACGAAAGAAGTGGTAAGAAAAGAAATACTAAAGCTTCTGGAGACAGGTATAATTTATCCTGTTGTTGATAATCAGTGGGTAAGTCATGTCCATTGTGTCCCTAAGAAGGCAGGTATTACTGTTGTTCCTAATGATAAAGATGAATTGATCCCACAAAGAATTATTACAGGTTATAGAATGGTAATTGATTTCCGCAAATTAAATAAAGCTACTAAAAAGGATCATTACCCTTTACCTTTTATTGATCAAATGCTAGAAAGATTATCCAAACACACACATTTTTTCTTTCTAGATGGTTATTCCGGCTTCTCTCAAATACATGTGTCAAAAGAGGATCAAGAAAAGACCACTTTTCCTTGCCCTTTCGGTACCTTTGCTTATAGACGTATGCCTTTTGGTTTATGTAACACACGTGCTACCTTTCAAAGATGCATGATGGCTATATTCTCTGATTTTTGTGAAAAGATTGTTGAGGTTTTCATGGATGATTTCTCCGTATATGGAACTTCTTTTGATGATTGCTTGAGCAACCTTGATCGAGTTTTGCAGAGATGTGAAGAAACTAACCTTGTCTTGAATTGGGAGAAGTGCCACTTTATGGTTAATGAAGGTATTGTCTTGGGGCATAAAATTTCTGAAAGAGGTATTGAAGTTGACAAAGCTAAAGTTGATGCTATTGAAAAAATGCCATGTCCCAAGGACATTAAAGGTATAAGAAGTTTCCTTGGTCATGCCGGTTTTTACAGGGGGTTCATTAAGGACTTCTCTAAAATCTCCAGGCCTCTGACTAATCTCTTACAAAAAGATATTCCTTTTGTCTTTGATGATGATTGTGTAGAAGCATTTGAAATACTTAAGAAAGCTTTGATTTCTACACCTATTGTTCAGCCACCTAATTGGAATTTACCCTTTGAAATTATGTGTGATGCTAGCGATGATGTTGTAGGTGCTATTCTAGGACAAAGAGTTGATAAGAAATTAAATGTTATCCAATATGCTAGTAAAACTCTAGACAATGCCCAGAGGAATTCTGCTACTACTGAAAAAGAATTTTTTAGCAGTTGTATTTGCTTGTGATAAGCTCAGACCTTATATTGTTGATTCTAAAGTAACTGTTCACACTGATCATGCTGCTATTAAATACCTTATGGAAAATAAAGATGCTAAACCTAGACTTATCAGATGGGTTCTCTTGCTACAAGAATTTGATTTTCATATTATTGATAGAAAGGGAGCTGAGAACCCCGTTGCAGATAACTTGTCTAGGTTAGATAATGTTCTTGATGACCCACTACCTATTGATGATAGCTTTCCTGATGAACAATTAGTTGTCATAAATGCTTCTCGCACTGCTCCATGGTATGCTGATTATGCTAATTATATTGTTGCTAAATTTATACCACCTAGTTTCACATACCAGCAAAAGAAAAAGTTTTTCTATGATTTAAGACATTACTTTAGGGATGACCCACACCTTTATAAAGAAGGAGTATATGGTGTTATTAGACGTTGTATACCTGAGCATGAACAGTAACAAATCCTATCCAAGTGTCACTCCGAAGCTTATGGAGGACACCACGCTGGAGATAGAACTGCACATAAGGTATTGCAATCCGGTTTTTATTGGCCTACTCTCTTCAAAGATGCCCGTAAGTTTGTCTTATCTTGTGATGAATGTCAAAGAATTGGTAATATTAGTAGACGTCAAGAAATGCCTATGAATTATTCACTCGTTATTGAACCATTTGATGTTTGGGGCTTTGATTATATGGGACCGTTTCCTTCCTCTAATGGGTATACACATATTTTAGTTGTTGTTGATTACGTTACTAAGTGGGTAGAAGCTATTCCAACTAGTAGTGCTGATCATAACACCTCTATTAAGATGCTTAAAGAAGTTATTTTTCTGAGGTTTGGAGTCCCTAGATATTTAATGACTGATGGTGGTTCACATTTTATTCATGGTGCCTTTCATAAAATGCTTGCTAAGTATGATCTTAATCATAGAATTGCATCTCCATATCACCCACAGTCTAGTGGTCAAGTAGAATTGAGTAATAGAGAGCTCAAATTAATTTTGCAAAAGACTGTTAATAGATCTAGAAAGAATTGGTCCAAGAAACTTGATGATGCATTGTGGGCCTATAGAACTGCATATAAAAATCCTATGGGTATGCCTCCATATAAAATGGTTTATGGAAAAGCATGTCACTTACCTCTTGAACTAGAACATAAGGCATATTGGGCCATTAAAGAGCTCAATTATGATTTCAAACTTGCCGGTGAGAAGAGACTATTTGACATTAGCTCACTTGATGAATGGAGAACTCAAGCCTGTGAGAATACCAAACTATTTAAAGAAAAAGTCAAAAGATGGCATGACAAAAGGATACAAAAGCGTGAGTTTAATGTAGGTGATTATGTGTTGCTATTCAACTCTCGTTTAAGATTTTTTGCAGGAAAACTTATCTCTAAATGGGAAGGTCCTTACGTTATCGAGGAGGTCTATCGTTCCGGTGCAATAAAAATCAACAACTTCGAAGGCACAAATCCAAAGATGGTGAACGGTCAAAGATCAAACATTATATCTCAGGTAATCCTATAAATGTTGAAACTAATATTACTGATGTAACCCCGGAGGAATACATAAGGGACACTTTCCAGAATGTTTTAGACTCCGAAAAGGAATAGGTATGTGGTACGGTAAGTAAACCGACTCCAAAACATTTCTAATGGCAAAACAAATCTCCGTTTTGGAATATTTAATAAAATAGGGAAATAAGAAGTAGTCCTGGATGGACACGAGGCGTCCACGAGGGTGGAGGGCACGCCCTACCCCCTGGGCGCGCCCCCCTGACTCGTGGGCACCTCGTGTGCCCTCCGGACTCCGTTTTCTTGCACGATACTTCTTTTGGTCGGTAAAAATCCATTATATAATCTCCCGGAGGTTTTGACCACCGTACCACGCAAATATCCTATGTTTTTATTTCGAGTTGTTTCTGCCGCTGATTAGAGCAAGATGTCTTCTCAAGAATCAGTCGGGGAGAGGCGGGTGTCTAATTCGACACCGGGACCAAGAGTGAACAGTGATGATGATCACTTTGGGCCATCAACGGAGGAAGAGATGGAAGCCGACTTGAAAAGGATAGATGCCATGGAGGAGGATCAAGAAGTTACTTCCCGTTTCCTAGCCGGATTCACGATGGGGAACTACAGAGCTCAGCCATTCCAACCTCGGTCATCCCTTCCAATGTTAAATTTCTCTCTTATGAAAATATGAAAAAGAGTGTTACTTGTTCTCCCGCAGCTATGTAACATCCATGGGTGAAAGGAGCTTTAACCGTCATGGGTAAGCTCCATAAGGAAATAATGGATGTCAAGCAGCAAGTCAATAAGCTCGAGGAGGAGAATCGTATCCCGAGGGGCATCATCACCAAGAATATCACATCACCACCTCCGAAGAAGGAGACATAATCACATGGGTATGGGCACTCCTCTTGGCAACTGCCAAGCTTGGGGGAGGTGCCCTGGTATCATATCACCATTACACTCCTATCTTTACCGTTTTCCTTAGTTTGATCCTTTTGGTAATATCTTGATCTAGTAGAATAAAGTTTTAGTATGATTTAGTTTTGAGTTTTGCTTTATGATCCTTCTATGTAATCGAGTCCGTGAGCTATATATAATAAAGATTAGTGTTGAGTCAAGGGCTTGATTATCTTGGTATGATCTTGAGAGAAAAGAGAAAGAATAAAAAGAAATAAAGAGATCATATTGATCTTATGGAGAGTAATGACTTCACATATAAAGAGTATGATGAATAAAATTTGTTGAGAGTTGACAAACATAGTTTTGGTCATCGTTGCAATTAATAGGAAGTAATAAAGAAAGAGAGGTTTTCACATATAAATGTACTATCTTGGACATCTTTTATGATTGTGAGCACTCATTAAAATATGACATGCTAAAGATTTGACGTTGGACAAGGAAGACAACGTAATGGGTTATGTTTTCTTATATCCAAAATAAAGTATATTGTCATGAATCATCCAACATGTTGAGCTTGCATTTCCCTCTCATGCTAGCCAAATTCTTTGCACCAAGTAGAGATACTACTTGTGCTTCCAAATATCCTTAAACCCGGTTTTTTCATGAGAGTCCACCATACCTACCTATGGATTGAGTAAGATCCCTCGAGTAAGTTGTCATTGTTGTAAGCAATAAAAATTGCTCTCTAAATATGTATGATTTATTAGTGTGGAGAAAATAAGCTTTATACGATCTTGTGATATGGAAGCAATAAAAGCGACGGACTACATAATAAAGATCCATATCACAAGTGGCAATATAAAGTGACGTTCTTTTGCATTAAGATTTCGTGCATCCAACCATAAAAGCACATGACAACCTCTGCTTCCCTTTGCGAAGGGCCTGTCTTTTATTCTTGTCTTGTACCTTATACAAGAGTCATGGTGATCTTCACCTTTCCTTTTTACATTTTATCCTTTGGCAAGCACCTTGTGTTGGAAAGATCCTCATATATATATCCAATTGGATGTAAGTTAGCATGAATTATTATTGTTGACATTACCCTTGAGGTAAAAGGTTGGGAGGCAACACTATAAGCCCCTATCTTTCCCTGTGTTTAATTAAAACACAATACCCATAAGTATTGCCTGAGTGTTAGCAATTGTGAAAGACTAAATGATAGTTGAGTATGTGGACTTGTTGAAAAGCTCTTATATTGACTCTTTCCGATGTTATGATAAATTGCAATTGCTTCAATGGTCGAGATCAAGGTTTGTTAGTTCCCAATGAAGTTTCTGATTCATACTTGACATTGTGAATAGATTATTACTTGAGCATAAGAAGTCATATGGAAATATCCATATAAGTTGCTGTTATAAGAATGATCATGATGCCCTCATGTCCGTATTTTATTTTATCGACACCTCTATCTCTAAACATGTGGACATATTTATCGTTATCGGCTTCCGCTTGAGGACAAGCGAGGTCTACGCTTGGGGGAGTTGATATGTCCATTTTGCATCATGCTTTTATATCGATATTTATTGCATTATGGACTGTTATTACACGTTATGTCACAATACTTATGCCTATTCTCTCTTATTTTACAAGGTTTACATGAAGAGGGAGAATGCCGGCAGCTGGAATTATGGGCTGGAAAAGGAGCAAATATTAGAGACCTATTCTGCACAACTCCAAAACTCCTGAAACTCCATGGAAGTTATTTTTGGAATTAATAAAAAATACTGAGCGAAGAAAGTACCAGAGGGGGACCACCCACCATCCACGAGGGTGGGGGGCGCGCCCCCCTGCCTCGTGGTCCCCCTGGCAGGCCTCCGGTGCCTATCTTCTGCTATATGAAGTCTTTTACCCTGGAAAAAATCATAAGCAAGCTTTCGGGAAGAAACTCCGTCGCCACGAAGCGGAACCTTGGCGGAACCAATCTAGGGCTCCGGCGGAGCTGTTCTGCCAGGGAAACTTCCCTTCGGGAGGGGGAAAGCATCGCCATCGTCATCACCA